>CM021101.1:682204399-682411680 GCA_007115665.2 Sequoiadendron giganteum | reverse complement strand
TCATCCTATACCATATATCCTCAAGTTTATACCTAATATCCTAAACCCTAAACCTCATTCCCTATACAATTAACCCTATAACCTCAACCCTATACCTTAAACACTAAACCTTATACTCTCAACCATCATAGGGGGAGAGAAATAGGGGGAGGGAGGGATTGGGTAGGGAGGGACTGGGGAGAGAGAGGTTGGTTGGGAGGAGATAAAGATAAGTAGAGAGGGAAGGAGAGGTAGAGATACATGAGAGATAAAGAGTAGATAAGGAAGTATAGATGGAGGGAGAGGTGTGGAGGGAGAGAGAGGGAGGTGAGAGAGAGGTGAGATAGAGAGAAATAAAGAGAGTTTGGTAGGGAGTGATAGAGGGATATGCAGGTAGAGAGGGATAGGTGAGATGGAGAGAAGTAGAGAGATATAGAGATAGAGGGAAGGAGGGAGGGTGGGTGAGTGAGGGGAGGAAGGGAGAGGTAAAGAGGGATATGTGAGATAAAGATAAGTAGACAGAGAATGGTCACAAATAGAGGAGAGAGTTATAGAGAGGGAAAGAGAGAATGGTGTGATAGAGAGGAGAGAGTGAGAGAGAGTGAGAGAGAGAGGTAGAGGGAGGGAGAGGAGAGATAGAGAGTAGATAGGGGAAAAGGTAGGGAGAGATATATATAGTGAGAGACAAAGAGGGCTAGGGGAGATAAAGATAATTAGAGAAAGACAAAGAGGTAGAGATAAGTAGAGAGAGAATAAGGGAGGGAGATAATCGATATAGAGAGGTATAGAGAGAGTGGTGGGGAGTGATGGATGGAGAGGTAGGTAGAGAGGTATTAGGGAGATAGAGAGTAGAGAGAAGTAGAGGGAGAGGTATGGAGGGGGAGAGAGGTAGTTGAGATAGAGAGCAATAGAGAGAGTGTGGTAGGGATTGATGGAGGGATATGCATCTAGAGAGGGATAGGTGAGATAGAGAGAAGTAGAGAGAGATAGAGATAGAGGGAAGGAAGGAGGGTGGGTGAGAGAGGGGAGGAAGGGATAGGTAAATAGGGATAGGTGAGATAAATATATGTAGAGAGATAATGGTGACATATAGAGAAGTGGAGAGTTACAAAGAGGGAAAGAGAGAATGGAGAGATAAAGAGGAGAGAGTGAGAGAGAAAGAGGGTAAGGGATGAGTGGGAGAGAGAGAGAGAGGTAGAGGGAGGGAGAGGATAGATAAAGAGTAGATAGGGGAAAAGGTAGGGAGGGAGACATCTAGTGTGAGAGAGAGAGGGATAGGGGAGATAAAGATAATTAGAGAGGGAAGGAAAGGGAGAGAGAGTAGAGAGGGAATGAGGGAGGGAGGGAGAGAAGCAATATAGAGAGGTGTAGTGAGAATGTTAGGGAGTGATGGATGGAGAAGTAGGTAGAGAAGGATTAGGGAGGTAGAGAGTAGAGAGGGAAGGAGAGGGAGAGGTATGGATGGAGAGAGTGGGAGGTTATATAGAGAGTAATGGAGAGAGAGTGGTAGGTTGTGATGGATGGAGAGCTAGGTAGAGAGGGAGAGGGGATATATATGTAGAGAGGGAGGGAGAGAGGGAGAGAGATGTAGTGAGGGAGAGAGAGGTGAGATAGAGAGAAATAAAGAGTGTTTGAAGGAGAGGTAGGTAGAGAGAGGGAGAGAGGAGATAAAGATAAGTAGAGATGGAAGGAGAGGTAGAGAGAGAGGTGAGATAGAGAGAAGTAGAGAGGGAATGAGGGAGGGAGGGAGAGAGGTGTAGAGAGAGTGGTAAGGTTTGATTGATGTAGACTTAGGTAAAGAGAGATGGGAGATAAAGAGTAGATAGGGAAGAAGAGAGGGAGAGAGAAGCATGGAGGGAGAGAGATGGAGGTGAGAGAGAGTTAGCTAGAGAGAAATAGAGATAGTGGTAGGGCGTGATGGAGGGAGAGTTAGGTAGAGAGAGAGAGAGAGAGAGAGAGGGGGGGAGGGAGATAGAGACAAGTAGAGAGGGAAGGTGGGAGAGGGAGAGATAAGTGAGGTAGAGAGAATTAGAGGGAAAAGGAGACAGAGACAGAGACAGAGACTTCTTGAGATCAAGGGAGAGAGAGAGTCAGAAAAAGGGCTAGAGATAGTGAGAGAGAGGTCTAGAGTGTAATGGATAAAAACGAGTGAGATAGAGAGAGAAATAATACAATTTTCTAATTACTGAAATTTGACCTCCTGATTATTGAAATTTGACTAGGTTTGAAATTTGTGAGATCTTCCAAAAACTAGAAGAGAGAGAGGGGAGAGAGGGAGGAAGGGAGAGAGAGAGGGAGTGGAGAGATAAAGAGTAGAGAGAAGGAGAGAGTGAGAGAGACAAATGATAAAACTTGTTGACTACTAAAATCTAACCTCTTGATTACTGAAATTTGACATGCTGATTACTGAAATTTGACTAAGTCTGAAATTTTAAAGATCTTCCAAAAACTAGAATTTGCATTATAACTCCTAGAGATCTGAAATCACTCTCAAACATCTTGGAAGTATATACATGAAATATAACTTAAAGTATAAGAAAGTAAATTTCCATATATAAATGTCAACTTATATACATGAAATATAACTTAAATGTTTATTTCATGTATATAGTTTCCCTTAAAGATAACCAGAAGAAAATATTTTCAATGTAGACCAAAACGTGAGTGCGTTATAACGTGCTCGCCTTTTGGAAATGTTTTTTTTATTTCAAAAAATGCACATTTTTGAACTCAAAATGTGCACATTTTTTGAAATTTAAACCATAACGTGAGCGCGTTATAACGCAGTCACATTTTAAAACACCCACGTTAGGCTCGGTAATGATCGAGCCTAGGCTCAGTCATTAACAAGCCATAACGTGAGTGTGTTTTACTATAACGCATTCGTGTTTTTGCTATTTCGGGATGAAAAAGTAAGTTGTCCATGAAATTGCTACCCATTTCCATGCACCTTCCCAACATCAACATGTGAGCATCTGAAGTGTAATCATAGCTGCGACAGAGGATGCCAAACTCAAACAAGAAAGTGTCTGGGTCCTTTGTAACTAGTCCATAAAACTTGGAAGTAATGAAGAAGGAATATTTTTAAGGTTATGATTATCTTTTTGGGCGATGATGGGGTATTCAAAAGAAGGAGATCGATTAGGTGGATTTTGTGCCATATTTTCTTGATAGAGTATCAAAGCAAATGAATTTTCTTGAGGTTCTTTGTCAACTAGGGCAAAGGGGAATTCAACAAGCAGGTCTTCAACAAATGGATTTATATCTTGGTCTCCTCCGTCCTTAAATAGATTATAAGCTGGTTCAAAACCGTTATCAATGAATGGAAGGTTAGGGAGGAATATTCCTAGAGTGTCTCTTCTTCTATGCATGTAACAGACTTAACTTAAAATTGAAGGAATTTAAAAATGTTTGATTAATCTCACTAAAATACTGCTAACAATGACTATGATAGGTTCTTAGCTTGACACCATCCCCGACAACAGCGCCAAAAATAATTGGTCGATTCCACAAAAGGATATAAAGTCATGGAAAATCCTAACCTAGGAATTGGACATTCCAGCAAGTGACTAACATCTTCTTATGGCCGTTCATTTACATTGTCAAACCAGGGAATGTATACTTGAAATGGAACGACACTGTATGTGCACTAAGAACCAGTTTTAGCCATAATTTGCTAGAAATAAATGCTTAGAAGGAATTCTACTTATGATACAGGAACGTAATATAAAGTCTTCTTAACTTAAGCATAACTTAATCAAAGTAGAAATCATGACAACTATTACTAAGGAACAAACTATGAACTGGTCCTATGCTGCAGTAACAAACACAGGGATGGATTCTCGATGCTGCAGGAACAATATAAGACTGAGTTTGTGCTGAAACCTTCGAGAATGAAATTCTAACTTATAATCAACATGAAATAAACAACTAAATACAAATACTCACTAAGTGGGCCCCCTTAGCAAGCATCAACCAGTTTATGCAAGAATTGAACTAAAAAATTCATCAGCTTTTATTCATAAACTTGGAATCATATACATTGATCATTCTGCTTCTAAGAAAACTAACACAAAACTCTGTTTCTCATAATAATCTTAATACACTCTGTTATGTCTCCTACTCTGTTCACTCACGCAGGAGGAACACTTATTTATAGAAAAGCATCTAACTACCTAACTCTAACAGAGAAAGATGAGGACATAAATGCTTCCTGCGCCGAGGAACAAACTTCTCATAAATGAAAGCATATATGTTCAACCGATTCAGAGAGAATCTAGCATTCCACTCTTCCTAGATTAATGATCATTTAGATTTCCTCCCAACGACCCGGGCAGAGAGTCTTTGCTGGAACAACTTCCTCGATGTCGTGTTGGAAATGGAATTTATTGCAAGGGTGAGATTTGTTGCGCTTTGACTCGTTCATGTCTTTTTCAACAACCTACGACACACATGGCGACAAAATTGAAAGAAATCATGCACAAAATAACACAATACACATTCATTAATCACACATTAAATCCATTTCATTATCCAATGACCACATGCATTATATCAATCATTCAGAAGGTCAAACAGGGCAATAAATACAAACACACAGAGATGTTAAGCTACAGGAATATAGGAATGTGTTGCTATAGGATACTACCCATTTTTAGATAAAAAGTCTTTAATCAAAGAGTTTAAACAACCATTAGAAAAAAGAGTAAATGTATTAAAAATACATCATAATATTCAAATTATGAGCATACTTCGAGCTCATCATGTAGAAAAAATTTTAGTTTATAAAAGTGTAATTTATTTGAAATTTCAATGTGCGGTTAAAAATAAAGTAAAAAATATCAAACACTAGTTTTTGACCAAAAAAAAAACACGCAAACAAAAGAAATTAAAGATGAAAGCCTTAACATTGTCAAAATGTGAAGAGAAATACATCCTTAAATAGCTAAGAGAGAGCCTAACATTACCCATGTATTCGATTTACTTGACATTGAAACATGTGCAAACCTAACGATTATCATGAACAAGATTACGTGAAATCTTGTAGAATATGCAAAAACATGTCTTTGGACGTTGGGAAGGAACTCCAAGCCTTTGGGTTGGAAATCCAAAGAAAAACCCAATCCTAAGCGTTGGGGATTCCGAAAGAAGGATATAACACAAGCATGTTATAACACACTCACGTTATGTTATGTTTTGTATTTTGCTCATTTTTTGTAAAATGTTGTTGTATGTTTCTCAAGTTTGACATAACACAAGTACATTGTAACACGCTTGCATTATGTCTCACTTAGAATCATTTTTGTGCAAGTTTGTTAAGTATGTTTGAAGTATGTATGTTTGTATATATATTTGTACATGTATGTATGTCTTTATGTATGTATATATGCTTGTTCGTATGTATGTATGTATGTATCTATGTATGCATGAATGCTTGTATGTATGTATGCCTGTATGTATGCTTGTATATATGTATGTATGCATGCATGCATGCTTGTATGTATGTATATATGTATGTATGCTTGTATGTATGTATGTATGATTGTATGATTGTATGATTGTATGTATGAATGTAAGGGTTTTGGGGTTTAGGGTATATAAGGATGAGGGCATAGGTTATAGGGATGAGGGTTGAGGTTTCTGGGTTTAGGGTAGAGGGTAGAGGGCTCAAATTGAGGGATAATATTCAACTTGTTGAGTGTACAAAACTCCTTGTAGAAAAACCATAAATCACGAGTATGTGACTACTTGTTGTTAGGTAGGTAAATCCACAAAATAAGTAAATAAATTGATAATGGGGTTAAAAGGGAATGGTCTACAATGGTAAACATTAGGCAATAATTACTAAAATTAATGTTGGAGTGAGAGGAGTTACAAAAATATATATGTTAAAGGAAGAATCAGTTGACTTTTAAATTACTCAGAGGTCTTGGGGAAAGCAATCCTCTCTTCAACTCCTTCCTAATGTTCCAGTTGCCCAATCAACAATGTAATTAAACTTAGAACAATTGCATTACCTTTGAGATGGGGGAAGGGTTGTAGTAAACCATAATTGAATGGGTATTTTCACCTTGAGGTGGCCGAGTTTACAACCTACTTATTCCATGTTAGGAACCTCTTTCCAATTATAGTGCTAAGCTAGAGGCAGGCACTAACTTTTATGACAACGGATAGAGTAAGACCCTACGAGGGCATAGGTTGAGGTGGTAATCCTTGGAAATGTAGGCTATTCCTATCCATCCTAGTTAATCATCAATGGAAAATCATATGGCCCACTCAGAGATAAGCTTGTCCATGCTTGAGATTGACAGGAGTTAAGGAGCATAGTATGCCAGTGGACTATTAGTCATACCTTTAGAAGTGGGATAGCATCTGCAAGGAGCATGTGGGCCATGGAGTCAACAACATGCCAATGAGGGAACACTTTTTTTCTTAGCCATCTATTGGAGTGTAGGAAAATACTTTCTAACAAAGCTTAAGTAGATAGAAAACTGGACTTACCTCATAGCTTAAAGACATAGCCAAATACAATGTTGATATCTTAATTTATCAATGGTTGGAACACCTTGAGGTAGATGGTCATTAGGATGTTGATCTTGCATGCAACAAGTTGGTATAGCTTCCAAATATCTCATCCCAAGCTACAACACCTGCTTGGAGGGGTGGATAGGGATTAATCCATTTGGAGGGATCAAATTGCACCCCTAAACCAAACTAAGGTAGGTAAAAGACATAGAGTTCTCATGACCTTGCAGAGAAGTTATGGTATGATTCAAGCATTGATATTTTGGATTTACTTCATGAATTTTATATTTTAATCATAGTTGGATTTAAGGTTTAAAATCTGTTTTATGCATAAATGGTAAATTTTATTGTTGGTGTATTGTTGACAGTGATAGTAAGTTAACTTGATATCATGATTGTAATGTTAAAAAAAATAGTTCTTTTTTTGTATTTCATTGGGGTTGTCATCACACTCTCTCTCCTCTCTCTATCTCTTTCTATCCATATCTTTTTCTACCTCTATCACTATATCTCTCTCTTTTACTATCCCCCTCTATCACTCTATATCATCCCTTTTATTTGTCTCTCTCCCTCTCTATATATTGAGATATTTCTCCTTGTCTCTCCCACCCTTTTCTCTCTCTATCTCTCTCTCTATCTCTCTCCCTGTCCCCCCTCTTCTTTCTCTCCCTCTTCTACCTATATCTCTCCATGTCCCCCCTCTTCTCTCTCTTCCTCTTCAACCTATCTCTCTCCATCTCTCCCCCTCTTCTCTCTCTTCATCTTCAACCTATTGCTCTCCATCTCTCCCCCTCTTCTCTATCTCTCCCCCTCTTCTCTATCTCTCCTCCTCTACCTATATCTCTCCCTTTCTCCCCCTCCCTCTCTCTCTATCCCCCCTCTATCTCTCCCCATCTCTCCCTCCATTGCTCCTTCCCTATTCCCCTATCTATTTCTTTATCTCTACCTTTCTATCCCTTTCTCTTCCCATATATCTCTATCTCTCTCTTTCTCTTCCTATATATCTTTATCTCCCCCTACTTATTTCTCCCTTTCTCTATTTCCTATTTCTCCCCCCCTCTCTATTTACCTACCTCAAATTATCTTTGTTTATCTATCTCTTTGTCTCTCTCCCTCTCCCCCCCTCTCTATATCTCCTTATATCTCTATATCTCTATCACTCTATCTCACCATCTATATCTCTCCCTCTCCCTCTAACTCTACATATCTCTATCTCATCCTCTCTAGATCTCTCCCTTTCTATCTCCATATCCCTCTTTGTATTTATCTCTCCTTCTACCTATATCTCTCTATCTATTTGTCTCCCTCTTCCTCTCCCACTCTTTCTTCCTCTCTACCTCTATTTTCCTCTGTCCCCTTTATCTCTAGACATGTTTCCCTATCTCTATCCATCCATGTATTTGCCTCTCTATCCAGGTCTCTATATATTTATCTCTTCCATATCTATCTTCCCCTCTCTCCTCTTTCTCTTTATCTCTCCCACCTCTCCTTCTCTCCATATCCCTCTCCTTCTTCTTCTCCAAGGTCTCCATCTCTATCTCTTTCTTCCTCTCTATCTCTATCTCCTTACCCCTCCCTCTCTCACTCTTCCCTCCTCTCTCTCTCTCTCTCTCTCTCTCTCTCTCTCTCTCTCTCTCTCTCTCTTTCTCTCTCCTTATTTCAAACATAACGTGAGATTGTTGGTAATGTAGCCTAATTATCTTCCTGATTTAGAGGTTTTATTTCAATCAAGTTTGGATCCTTGTAAGTGGATGCGTAGTTTATTTGAAGCTATCACTTCTCCATTGAGACCTTTGTTGCACAAACAACATCATTCGCTAAATGACCTACCAATTGACCTCATATACTACATAAATGCATGCAAAGAATAGATCAAAATTTATCCTAATTGACCTTCCACACTTCTTTGGCATATCCATTGCACATTAAAATGCGATTGTTAATTGTAATCATGTCACCAAATATTAAGTTAACAAACATTAATACAAAATACTTAATTGACATGATTATAAATTTGTGTCTATGAATTATTTCATAACATCTTTAAAATTATAATTACTAATATATAATTAATTTATGTAAATAAATAAAAATCTAAATAAGAATTAACATAGACATATATATTAACTATTACACTTATATATAATTTTAAGCATAATACATACATTTAAAATATTAAATTACTTAAAAGAAAGTTAATAAATATAAGTTATAAAATTTATAAAAGACTCGCTTCATACTGTAGTTTAAATCAATTCAATTGGTTCACTTGTTTTCTTCTAAACTAAACAAACTGAAAAAGAAATTTAAACTGCAATTGTTAACCATTAGAACCATAGATAACAGATTAACCAACATAATTTTTTAATTAAAGATTCACTAAAATAACAGATTAACCAATATAATTTTTTAATTAAAGATTCACTAAAATAACAGATTAACCAACATAATTTTTTAATTAAAGGCCCACTAAAATAATAGATTGACACTAGTTGTAAGTGTGAGTAGAAAGTAATCAATTACCTAAAAAAATAGGGAGCAATATTTATCTTTGGCAAAATCTACAAAACTAACCCAAAGATTGAATCAAGCTAAAGATACCCTATCTAAAAAGATCTGAAGTAGCAGTCAAGAATTCTTAATAATTTGTTTGCATGTCTCATAATTTATTTTACTATCATATTTGTAAGACCTGTAAACTAGAAAGGTAAACCTTAACAACAATAAAATTGCAGACTGTGCCTGTGCCAAGTGAAATCAATATACAATAATATATAACACGCTACAACAACATATACTTAAATCTATCTGAAGCTCCAATCCTTATTTGGCTTTTGGATCAATTTCAACTCCATCTTTCAGTTTTCTTTTCTTTTCAACCGATTTCAATCCCAAATAGCTTTATAACATCATCTGAATTATTTTCACTTTCATCCTCCATAGCTTTTCTTTTTCCAAGTTGTGCAGATCCATGCAAAGGATTACTGGTTTTCTCATCTGTATTCTGATCCACTTTGAATTTTTCATGAGATTTCTCCAACTCTTTGGGCTTACAAATATTCACATTTGTCACAGTTACTGAGGTTACTGAACTAGATGTGGCATTGAATTCCTCTGCTTGAAGTAACTCATGAGAAGCCGATTGATCTTCCACACCATTGTCGCTCTTCAAATTCTGAGAGACATGGACTGTAATGTAAAATTTGTTGCTTGGCATCTTACAATCCCTAGAAAAGGAAACCGTGTCTCCTACTTTCAAATCCTTATCTTTGACAAACCTTCTCCATCCTCTTGTAAGCACATAACTCTGGCTACTTTTCCAAAATGAAAATCTAAATTGCCATTCTCTACTGTTACTTGTATCCACAAATGTAAGAAAAGTTTCTGATTGGGAATCTAACTTATCATTAGGAAAATGACGTTGAGCATGTTGTTTTGGGATCACCAGCCTGTTTAATTTACCCACATCACTAACAGTCATCTGCTTTTGAAATAGATGCTGCCTATCCATCATGGGGCCTCCTGGAACAATATTCTTACCTTTCTTCTCTGCATTAGACATATCCTGATTACCAGATACTACTTGATTAGGAGTGAGAGAATCCTGAAACTGTTTCTCAACTTCTGAAAGTGGTACAATGGGGAAATTTACTTCACCATCTTCCCCTCGGTACTTCATATAAGCTCTGCCATAAGCCTTGGCAGCTTCTTCACTAGTCTTGAAAGTACCCAACCAGATTCTTTTACTTTTGTAGTATAGTTGTGCTCCCCATTTGCCATTCTTCCTTCCCGTCCTTTAATAGTTTTACTCTCTATTGCCACAGTATTACCTTATCATTATCATTATCCTTACTCAATGGTTTAGACCCAGATGAATCTAGGGCACTGCATATGCTTTCTTTGTCACTTAATTGTTTTGAAGTAGCCCTACAGTTAGCCCTAGAATCAGGGCTGTGATACCCTTCTTCCTGTGGCTTCTTTGAAAAATCCTGTAAGAACATCAAAATTAAGAATCATAATTTGTTATTTAATTCTTTACTATTTATGATTGAGTCTGATAAACACGTACTAAAAATATATACCATTGATTTCAAAAACAATTTTTTGATTTTTCAAAATACTAATTTAAAAAAATTTCCGTGTTGTACAAACATCATATATACATGGTTCTAGGAAAATTCATTGTCAGCAATTCACTGACAGAAAATACTGCCGTATTAATATTTTTTAATACATATTTTCAAAACTTTGATTTTTTTCCACTGCCATGGATTGCTCGCGATGAATTTTACTTGACAGTGAATTTTCCGATGAATTACTGCATTACTGACGGTGAATTTTTCATAAATAAATTTCTGACGGTGAATTTGCCTGCAGACCTTTTCCATTGCAAATCTGAAACACACTCCTGCTGTGCTGTGCTTGTTTTCTGATACCTGCAGAGATTTTCAAGATTTCAAAGCTGTCTTGCTCTTCCATCAACCAATTTAAAGAGCACAATAAAAACTTATAAAACATTTCATATTCAGCAAAACAGATAATCTACAACAAATCTGCTTATAGCATCTCATATAATAATATAATAGTTAATACATAAAATTTTATAAAAACATATAATAATATTATTCTATAATTAAAAAAAATTAAAAATATTAATAATAATATTAAAATTATTTTTTAAATGATCTACCAACTGATCTCATTTACTATAAAAATGCGTGTAAACAATAAACCAATTTTTTCCTAATTGACTTTCCACACCTCTTCGGCATACCCATTGCACAATGTGCCATAACTAGTATTAATTTTATTATTGTATTCATATAAAAAAATAGTAAAACTAAATTAGACTATTTTCATAATTTTAACAATTTGTTAGTTTATTTTTTTAGTATAAAACTTCAAATCTATAAATTTATGTGTATATAGTAAACAAACTAGCTTTGAACTAAAATATTTGGCATAGAAATTAAATAATTGATTTTAATGTACTAATGATGTGAGAGGAAAAAGACAACGAAATAAATAAGTTTTATTTATTTACTTTTTGGAACTAGCATTATAGGTTTAAATAAACAAATATCAAATCAATTTATTTAAGTTTGGACATTAAAAGATTGATTGATTGGTCAATTAAATAATCTTTGATTTAATTGATGTTGGTAGAAAACTTAAGATAATTAATCAAATAAATATTAATTAATTTAGAAGTGATGACATAAAGTGGATTGGTAACAACAAAATTTTGAAGATAATTTTAATTGTCTACAACCCCAATAAAAAATTAAAGTTCATTGATTATGGATTGCTTGAGTCAGAGGATTATTTAGGTAGCACTAGGAAGAGGAAAACCATTAAATTGATTGTTTTTGATTATATAAGCCACATTTACAAGGTGGGGTACCCTTAACAAAAGGGGCCACAAGGGCCAAAGTTCACATAAAAAAAAAAAAAAAACATAAAAAAAAATGATTCTCTTTCAAAACTTTAGTATTTCTATAGGAGTAGGTTTGCTTAAGGTAGAAACTTGAGACTCCTTCAAATCAACATATCTTTAGGATGGAAACCCTCTAAGACCCTCAATCTTACATGACTACAACAAGGTTATTTAATGATTTTATGTAATATTTTGGTCAATATTAATGCAAATATTATAGGACAAATTTGAATATATTTAATCATGCCCTTACTAAACATATTAAATATATAATATATAAATCACACCCTTACTAATCATGCTCTTACTAAACACTAAATATAAAGCATGGCACCAATATCAACACTCAATATGTTCGTAATGAACTTTTCCCTCTCCGTTGGCTTTGAATTATCTGTGTGCATGGTAGACTTTGCTTCGGGAGTACCCCACGGTCCCCCCCATCATCTTCTGACCAGATGACACATGTTGTTTTGACAATCTTAGGGAGATCTCATGTGTTGTTTGCTTCTGGTGATTCCTAGTCTACCTACTGTAGATGTGCCAGTGATCCCTATCACTTCGAGTTTAAAGGGATGAAGAACATGTTGACTAACTCAAGACCAATTACTAAGACTTTTGTTCTTAGTCCTGAGGTGGAGATGTCTGTCTCGGGTACTTATTTCTCTATTCTTGAAGCTATAAGCGATAGGATTGTTTCATCCATGGAGAACGCGATGGTGGGAAAATTCTTCTCCTTTTTTCCTACTATTGATATGGTGAGAATATGGGCAACTGCAAAATGGCATCTAAATCAAAGCGTGTCTATCTGCACAATGGATGGTGGACTCTTCCTTTTCAAGTTCACAATTGAGGAGGATTTGATTTTGGTGCTCGTTTTAGGCCCCTAGGTTTATGGGAAACATTGTCTGCCTTTGTGCCATTGGAAATCAGGTTTTGACCCTATGATCAATCTCAACAAGTGGGCTTCGGTGTGGGTGTGTCTACTAGGAATACCCTTGGAGTACTGGGATGATTATGTATTTCATCACCTTGGATTCTATTACCAGATCAAAATCCAGGTTAGCGTTTACAGGTTTATGTGTCAACATTGATATTAATAATACTTTACCCAATACTATGAAGCTTTTTTCCAAATTTGGGTTGGAATCAATAGGCCTACTATGAAAATGTTGTGATTTACTGCCAAAACTGTGCTAAACCTGGCCACCTTATTTCAGATTGTAAGTCCATGATAAAACATAACCATAGCCCTAGTGAACCATCTACAAATGTCCTCACTAACAACTACCCTTTCAAGTATGATATCCTTAAGATCATTTACTCCCTGGCTAACGCCGGGTTTGCTGACTTGGTGATCCCAAAGCTTTGGTCTATAGAAATGGTTTCTATTGATTATGCTTCAATGCTAAGCAGGTCCTCTCCCAATAGTGTGTTGGATTGTAATCCCCCTTTGTTACCTATTTTTGAGGTGCTTGCAATGCCTTTGGTTGTAATAGAGAAGATTCAATCCCCTAAGCTTAAGGATCTTAAGGAAGGTGAGTTATAAGATGAGGGAGTGACAATGGAGACACAGGGTCTTGGATAGACAGAGATGGCTATCTTGCCTCAGGTTCAAACCATGAAATAATAGTTTTGGTCAACTCCTAAGAGGAATGGTAAACAAAAGAAAGAAAATGTGGGAGGTGACTCCAGACTTGGTAGACTCAATCAACGGAAGACTAGGAATAAAGAGGTAGCAGGAGAATTCACTATTGGTAAATAGAGGACATTAGAAGTGTCCTCAAAGAAAGTATTTAAAGTATTATCATGGAATGTGAGAGGGTTAAATAGCCCCCAAAAGTAATTGGCCTTGAAGAATTATGTGCTAGAACACGAGATTGACATTTTCCTATTACAATAAACCAAGATGAAAAAGACAAACTTTGAACCCATAGCTAGATATATTTGGTTGAATGCCCTTTTTTCTTGTAGTGATGCAGATGGGGTTTCATGTGGGTTTTCAATGATGTGGAATCCTAATAGGATAATTGGGACTGATTTATTACAATACGGGAATAGTGTGGGAGTCCAATTCTCTCATGTTGGGGGTTCTTGGTTTGTGATTAACATTTATGCCCCCAATTTAAGGACCATGAGGGAAGCCCTCTGGTAGGAAATAAATGATTGGATACAGATAAATAGGGGGCTTGATTTCTGGTGGATGGAGACTTAACTCTCCCATATACCCCTCGAAGAAGTATGGGGGTATGATTGATTATTCTGATAGTAGGGTTGATCTGAATGATTTCTTAAATAATGTTGGTTTAATGGACATTGATTTGCAAGGCCATTCTTACACTTGGACTAATAGGCATTTGGGGGATGGTTTGATCCAGGTTTGACTTGATCATTTCCTCTTCTCTCCTAATTGGATGACCTTATTAAACTCCATTCTCTTGGATTTTCCTCAGATTGTTTTGGACCATAATCCTCTACTATTGTTCTTGAATGAACACTCTGCTATGGGTCTGTTCCCTTTTCATTTTGAGATCATGTGGAATTCCCATCCATATTTTAGGAATAAAATTGTTGCTTGGTGGAATTTCCCTATACATGGGTCCCCCATGTGTAGGATTTTCCATAGACTCAAGTATATCAAAGATATGTTAAGGGGTGGAACAAGCAAGTGTTTGGGGATTCTTTTCATCGGAATTTTTTTCTTGCTGATAATATTAGGGTGACATAAAAGAGGATGGAGGAAGGGGATATCCGTGTTTGAGACATGTCAACTAGAAAGGGATGAACACATGGAATGGGAGAAAATTTTGAAAAAATAAGAGATATTTTGGAAGAAAAATTCGAGAATTCAATGGCTAATTGAGGGCAACCAAAACACTTCTTTCTTCCATGTTTTGACCCTTAAGCATAAGAAAAGGAATCAGATAAAAAATTTTAAAAATGAGTCAGGGGATGTTATTACTACCCCTACCCAGATTGGTCTTTTGGCTTCAAGTAACCTCTAACGTGCTTTGTTAGCTCCTATTGAGGCTCCTAATATGGCTATGGATGACCTTCTATTGGAACCCCTTCCTACTTCTATAGGCTGGGTGGATCACGAGAGTGTTCTAGGTGTTGTTACTCCTGAGGAAGTCTGGGTTGTTGTGTTCAGTATGGGGGCATATAAGGCCCCATGACCTAACAGTTTCCCCATGGCTTTCTTCCAGATTTTTTGGGACATTTTGGGGGAAGACCTAACTCTAGAAGATAGGTATTTTTTCAATTCTAGAAAACTGCTCAAACAACTGAACCAAACCTTCCTTGCCCTTATTCCAAAAATTGAGGAGTCACAGACCACGACTAACTTTCATCCCATCAACCTATGCAATATCGTTTATAAGATCTTCTCCAAAATCTTGGTGAACCTCTTGAAACCCCTTTCGGATTAAATGATTAGTTATTGCCACTCACAAAATTTTACATTCTATGAACCTGCGCAACAATGCTAGTATGTTGTTTAAGCTTGACATCTGAAAAGCTTATGAAAATTCCCTATGGGACTTTCTTCCCAAAGTACTAGCTAAGTTCAGTTTCAATCAGAGGGTGATTAACATTATTTTGGAATGCATTACTACTATGAAGTACTTTGTTCTAGTCAATGGGGTATCCCATGGGTTCTTTACGACTAGGAGAGGTATAAGATAGGGTGACCCACGGTCTCCTTATTTGTTCATAATGGTTGCTAATGTGTTGAGTAGGAATGTTGCTAGAATGTTGTTGGAGGGGTGTATTAAAGGTGTTAAACTGACCTCCACTTTAGATCTGGTTGTCATTCAACACATTGTGGATGACACCATTCTATTTGGGAAAGCTTTAGTTTTGGAAGCGAGGGAATCGAAAAGTTGTCTCAAGAATTATGTGGCTTGCTCAAGTTAGTGTATAAATTATAATAAGAGTATGATCTATTTATTTAACTACACTCCTGGCTTGGAAGATTAAGTGATTGTTGTTATGGGTTGTGTGAGTGTCTCCCTTTCTTCAGTGTATCTAGGTCTCCCTCTCACTGTTAAAGAAGTCATTCCCACTTTTTGGAATATTGTCCTTGAGAGGATTTAAAGGAAGCTGATAGGATGGAAAGGTTCAATCCTTAGTTATGCTAGTAAGCTACAACTCCTTACTGCTAACCTTTAAGGGATTCTAGTGTACTTCCTTTCCATGCTCAAAATTCCTAGTTACATCGCTGAAAATTTTGAAAAAATCCAAAGAAAATTCCTCTAGTCTGGGACAAAGGAAAAAATAAGATGTCTTTGGTTAGTTGGGATAAGGTTTTCCTTCCTAAAGCTAGAGGAGGGCTTTGTATTAGGAAAGTCCAATCTACCAAAAAATCCTTACTTTCCAAGGTGGGGTGGGATCAGTTAAGGAACAAAAAATAATGGTGTAGGATTATGAATGCAAAGTACCTAAAAAACTACCCCCTAATAAAATTCATCTCGAATGATCACCCCCATGGGTCTTTGGCTTAGAATAATATTTCCAAGATGAAGAAGCTACTACACTCTAGGCTAAGATGGAAACTTGGAAATGGTAGAAACATTCATTTTTGGGAAGACCCCTGGCTATTTTAATCCCCCCTTTCCATATCCAACTTTAAGAATTTGATGGAAACTGCATGTCTTTTCTTTGGTAGAAATGTTTTTGATAACCTTCATGGTCCGTACGGTTGCAGGTAATGGAAAGATTTAGGATTATGCTACCCCATTTCCTTGGATTTTAAATTGTTGGCTAAATCCTTGTAGGAAATCCTCTCCCTAACCATAATTCCCATATCCAACATTGAGGATGAGTTCTTATGGAATAAGGAATGCAAGCGAAACCTTTCTGGTAGGTCGACTTATGGTTTGTTGTTGGACATGGGTATTTAGAGAAGACTTTGAAACAAGTTTAGAATAGACACTTGACACCAAAAATAAATTTATTTTGGTGGATGACACATGTCACAATAGAATTCTAACCTAAGATATTTTAAGGAAAAGGGGATTCTAAATCTTGAATAGATGCATGTCATACAAAAGTAATGAAGAGTCGATTGATCACCTATTACTACACTGTCTGTTTTCTACTGAAGTTTGAAGTTTGGCCTTTGGAAAATTGGAAACTCATTGGAACTTGAAATATGGGGAATTAAAATCCTTTATTGAAGGATGGTCTGGCCCCTTCCAACACCCTCTCCCCATGGATATATGGATTCAAACCCCCCAATCACTTTCTAGTGCTTATGGAAAGAGAGGAATAATCGGATCTTTAGAGATACTGAGAAAATCCCTAAGGAATTTTTTGGCATTGGGTTCAAACTTATTTATGAGAATGTCTCTCTATCACTTGGAAAACCATAGAGAAACCCCCTACTGAATGGGAGATCAAGATGGAAAAATATTTGAATGAAAATATGGAGATCAATTCCTTTAATAACTCTAAGTCTCTGGCTAGAAGGAACATTGTCTGGAACCCCCAAGCATTGTTTGGTTCAAAAAGAATTTTGATGGAGTGGCTAAAGGGAACCTAAGAATGGCTAGCATTGGTGACACAATCATGGTCTGCAAGGGAAAATTTGTTGCTAGGTTTGCTGGAGGTATTGGCATACAATTTTCTATGAAGATGAAGGCACAAGTGCTACTCAAGGGCGTTGAGTTGGGTGTCACTCTAGGAATAAAAAACTACATAGAAGAGAATCTATGACATTGATTGACTCTATTAATTTTTTTTTTTTCAAGGATCCAGAGCACTAGGGATATCATTTTATAAATCAAAATTTTAATTTTAAAACTAGAAAGGAAGTTAATGACTCACATCTATCATGAGGGCAATCAAGTGGCAGTTGTCTTGGCCAATTTGGGCTCTTTGTGAAGTCTTTACAAATGTTGGCAAAGACTTGGGGCTCCACCGATGAATATAAAAGGATTAATCCTTGATGAACTATTTATACTATTTTGTGAAGTGTTTGTAATTACTCCATAATAAGAGGAATTTTTTGTCATAGGTACCATATACTAGACAAGATTAAACAAGGGTAGCCTAAGGGTTACTCATAACTAGGTTATTTGATTATAGTAAATAGCTAGTGGGTTACTTTTGGGATTGTTGTCCACTGAAGGGAGGGAACTTTAATATATGCTTTAAGAGTAGAAATACCCTAGAGCATATGAGATTAATAATATGTTAATTTTTTGGTTTAATCTTACCCATGAGAGGGATTACCTATGCATAGATTATAGTGGCCTTAAGTTAAAACAAGCTTAAGCAATGTAAGTGAATAGTTGAACTTCACTCAAAGTACTAAGTGAGAAAACTTTGGCCAAAGTAGTGTGATTTCCTTTGGCTCCACTATTGGTTCACCATGTTCATGTCGTGCATGCTAGCTACAAATTCTCTAAGTCATGTAGGGCACAACACTAAGCTCAAGGTGGTTTGTCATACGAGGTTAACCAATCTATTCATTGAAGGGTAGGGCCATAATAACCTATAAGTTAGATGTGAGAGGGGCCACATTTAAGTCCATGGTTGGTGGAAAATAACTTGAGTGATGCTTCTCCTCCTCAATAGGCGAAAAAAGACCAAGGTTTTGGAAGGCGAATTCTTGGACCATCTATATCTATTGTTGTGAAGATCAGTTGAACTATGTATGTAATTATGTACATTCTTGTAATATTAGAATTTATGAAATTACAATGGAATGCGATGGAAGTTTATAAATAATTTTATTTCAATTGTGCATGTAATTTATAGTGTGGAAATAATTTTTTTATTACTATGTTTTGGCACCATGGTTTATCACTTGAGGTGAAAACATTAGAAATTTTACTATGAAGAACATTGAGGTTGTTATATACATATTCAATTATACACCAAATCATACACAATTACTATTGTATTGATAAGTACCTACGTGTTATATATCTATACATATACCACATATGTTCAACTCATCAATACAAGCATAGCAAAATAGGGAAGAAATCACAAGCTTCCAAACATATAAACATCATCCAATAATACACTCAATAGTAATCAAGACCCTTACTAATATGAAAACACATCAAACTAAGGATGAGTTACCAATTCCCAACATAATAACCTGACTCAACCATTATACTATGAGTGTGTGTAAGCTCACATAGGTTACATTACTAGTTACTTGATCAAGATCTTCTCCTGAGTGATACTTCCCCTTTTCTTGGAGGATTGAACATATACTTACATCCAACTAGCACATGCCCACAATAGTTAGCTATTCAACAAAATATACATTACACATAATACATCTCCATAGTTAGAACATCAATTCAATAACCATCCCTTTCACATATATGAATTTCTTCACATATGATTAAATTAAAAAATATTCATTCATAAATTCATTGATAAAAAACTACAAGCACAATTTATTCATTTTCAAAATTCAAATTACATTCACATTTACCCTACATAGTAATAGTAAATAGTAAATACACAACTGGGGTGTAACAAGATCCATGTTGCCTCTCTGCTTGAAGGCCCTTTTTGTGCTCTTTTTTCTCAACCCTTCCCTACTGATCGCTTGGGGATTTATCTACTGATGTCCTTGCTCTTGTCATTAGTGTTTTTCAATATTTTTGGTCCTTTTGGCATGTTATATGTCATTCCTTAACATTTGTTCACTTTTTCTATGATATTTTTGTGTTTTTGTTGCCCCTCGGTCATTTTTTGGTTAATGGTTATGCTGGGGTTTTCAGGTTTGTCGTGTCATGCTCTACTCTAGTGATGGAGTTTTGGTTGTTGTTGTGATGTTGTCTCTATAGTTCCTTGTTTTATCCCCTTTAGAGCTAGGTCTTTTTTGGAGGTGTCTTGATTATGCTATTTTTTTTAGTTTGTTCACCATCATTGTTCGTGTGGTTGTTGTGGGTTTCTTACACAAGATTTTTTCCTAGGACCTACGAGGCTCTACCCAGCTTCAAAGAGTCTGGTTTCTAGTTGTGGTGCCTTCAAGATTGGTTTTCTTGTGGATTGTACATTTTTAACACTTATATATGCTATTTTGTGGCCCTTGAGGGTGTTGAAGACTCCTAGATTGTGCTGATTAATTTGTTTGTGAAAGATTTGCTGAATATCTTCATGGGTACAGTGAAATCCCATTTTTTGTGCATTTTGTTTTTGACGGATCTGCATCTTATGTTCATCACAAAGGCCCAAGTTCTCTTGTTGCCCATGGTCGCTAATTCTACCCTCTTTGTTGGAGTGTTGAGTGTATTATTGACTTTGCAAATAGTGTCTCCTATTGAGGTGGAGACCTCTCCTTTTGAGGTGGAGTACATTCATTTAGAGGTGGAGTTAGGTTCTAAGAGCATAGTGGGATACTCACACTTCTTTAGTAGAATTTCTCTTTTGTAGCTCCTATTGAGATGGATGACACTCTTTTGGAGGTGGAGTTTGGGTATGCTAGAGTTTTGATGCTATAATTTATAGGACTCCATTCTCTTGGTGAATTATCTTATAGAGGTGGAGAGGCAAGTTGGATGATGGGGGTTATCTTCTCCTTTTGTATTGCTACTATCTTTGGCTTAAAAATTTGGTTCTTTGAGTGTTTGGCTAGTTGTAATATGGTTTTTCTTTGGAGTGTTGAAGGGCTTAGGTTTTCTAATCATGTTAATATTTTGGTGGTTTGTGTTTGAGGACCCATTAAGACATACATGTATTGGGTTGAAGTTCAGGGTGTCTTGTCCTCCCTTATGGTGGTTAACGTGAAAGGATGTTATGTTATTGCTTTGCGGGAGGCTGTTGGATCAAAACCTACTTGTACTAGCTATTAAATATATGTTGTCTTGTCCACCTTTGGGGTGGCTATTATTGATGGGTTGTTGTTTCTATTTGCAACTTATGTTGTTTCTTTAGGGTTGGCCTGTTGGCCTGCTCTGCTAGTTGTGAGGCCTATCTTGATAATGGTTTGGGTTTTAGCTCCCTTAAAAAATGCATGTAATGGTTTGATGGTTGGTTTGTCTTTTTCTAACCTTGGGGTGGTTGTTTCTGCTAGCTGTTGTTTTGTAGCTTACTCTAGATAACCTACTACTATTTGTAACTCTATGGGCATCCTTTTAGCCAATTCTTTTGGCTTGATTAATGTTCTATCTTTGTGGTTTTTTTGATCTGCTAGCTGTGAGGCCTATTTCTTGTTTTTGTATAGGATTAGGGCCCTTTAAACCTATTTTCTTAATAAAAACAATTGCAAAGATCATCTAAACTCAATACAATAGGGATCCAAAACTAAATTAGCATTATTTCTCAATTAAATCAAATGTTAAAACTTCCTTACAAGGTTTTTCTTTAACAAAAACAACAAATGATCAATACAATGATTACAAATGACAACACACTATAAAACATACATTGGATGTATTGAAATTTCATGACCTTGAAGCTCGTGTGCAACCTTTGGAATGGATTGTTTGACTAATAAAGGGGGGTTTTCCTTTGCCATTTTTGTTTCTAATCATTCAAATTAGATTGGTGCAAGAGGGAATTTAATCCATATAAATATATCTCAAACATGTACACCTATCATAATTAAAATGATGCTTGTATTTTACTAGAATAGGATTGATGGCAAGAATCTCCTTGTCATCGATAAAGAGACTTTTTTTCTAAATATTTTGGTTCCATGCTTTGAATTTTAATGGAACCCCTCTTCATTAAGATGGTACAAGTACCTAACCCACATCTTAACATGAATGGTCAAGATAATTCAAAAATAGATAATAAAGTGTAAGATTTGATTACATTCTTGATCTCAGATCACATGATGTTCATGTTTTATCCACCCAAGTTAAATATCCTTTCTTTATCATGCTAGTTAAGAGTGTTTTTGTATGTGAATTATTTAATAAAACTTCTACCATGGTTGCATGAATTAAATAATATTTTCAATAAAATTAGTGTGGTAAGGAGTGGGCCGAGTTTATAAAAAATTTAAACATTCTTTGGTCAATATCCATTCTTTGATCAATAGTGACATGATCAATGTATAAAGTCTTTATGTTCCCAAACTCACACTCAATATCCCTTTGTATAGATATTATTGTTTAATAATTATAGGGATCAAAACTAGGCACCTTAGGGGATCCTTCCATGTTTTAAAATATATAAAATTATTGAATCAAGATATTTTATAACTAATCACCTCATGTCTAACCATTGAGCACTTGGTTCACCATGAATGAGGGAGTGCCTAGTGTATTATTAAATTTAGATAGCTTGTTCAATAACTCATGGTAACTTATGATATATTTGAAATATGACTTGTGTGTATAATCCTTGCAAATCTAGATCCGATGGTAGCTCATTTTTAAATCAATCTTTGAGGAATAAGGAGTGCTAGTGGCATGCTCACCTTAAAAAGAGATTATATGCCTGACTTGCATAACCATTATTTTTATTGTTTAGGCAATTTTCCCCCTACTAGAGTTTATTTATCTACAATTTCTCCAAAAGATCCATTAGAGTTATCTCCAAACGCCATATCTTCTCCTTTAGATGTAAATTTTATCTTTTTAGATTGAGAATTTTATAGACAATCATTAATGGAATGTATCCATTCAAAACATATACCCATTTCAATTTATTATACAATAAATTTACCACACACCTTTCACTTTCCCGTGGTTGAATTTATCTCAACTTATATGTTTCCTTGGACATATTCTTTGCAATTTTTTGGATTAAAGCATCAAGTCATGCTTCTACAGTCCTCTTGAGCCTTGAATTACTACCTAGATTTCATACTCTTATGGAAGGATGCATTTGAAATCTTTTATCTTTCTTGTGATGCTTCACATGATGATCATAGTATGGCCATGATATATCATGGGGTAATAGATCACTAATATTATAACAAGATGTCCTAATTAAATTAGAAAAAAATCTCAACATTCATTTAAAAAAGTAGACTAATTGAAAATGATTGAAAGTTATTTTTGCTTTCTTGAAGCTCCACTATAGTAGGTACTTGATTTTCCAATCTAGAATCACATGAATGTCTAGCATACTAGTTTTTCTCTATTTATTCTTCTAGTAAATAACACCTTCACATTGATGAATTATAATATTTCTGCACTTTTATTTTCATAAATATATAGTAATTCATCAAATTTCATGTACCATCCATCAACATAGGGGATTACCCCAAGGTCTACTATTTTTTTAAACTCTTACAATTTAGATTTTTTCCTCCTTGATTTCATTAAATTATTTTGATCCAAATAGTTCTTGTTAGCAATCATTTAAACAAATATCTACCTCTTTAGCTTATGGTTCAGAGGTATCCATCACTCTCTTTTCTAGGTTTTCCTTAGGTTTCATTGATTCTTCACCTAAATTTACCTCTTCTTTGCTCCAATAATTATGTCTTGGAATCTAAGATTATTTGCGTGAGAATTAAAGTTTTTGTCTTCTAATCTCAATTTTCTATTCTTCTTTAATTTAACATGGGATCTTTTCTTCTATTCAAAGTTGGGAGGATGTGCCTTGTAATGGAATTCATTTATAGGAACTAACTACCTTGACATGTTGCATTTTGTATGATGAATTTTTATGGATTTGGTTCTAAATGCTCTTTTTTAATTTTTTTCTTTGATTCATGCTCTTTAATAGCCTCTTTCAATTAATATTTTTCCTTTTCCTTTCTCAATCTCCTTATATAGTTATACATGCCTCTTTTATTTAGATTCCTATCTTTGAGAAATTTCAAGTAACTATAAAAGCAAAATACAAATTTGATACTATCATACACCCTTTGATACCCATCAAAGATTTGAGGAGCTTTAATTTTGTATAGTTTTATGTCCTTTTGTATTTTCATAATCACCTCCTAAAGTTGATCTATATCTTCTTTGATTGAGCCTCTATTATTTTTATCCTTGGATTTTGAAGAGATGATTCCACCATATATAAAATTGAAGAATCCTCCCATGATTCATAGGCTGATAAAGAAACTAACTGATACAACTATAATATTTTGGTCAATATTAATGCGAATATTTTAGGAAAAGTTTAAATATATTTACAAGTTCCTTATTAAACTCTAAATATTAAGGTAAATATTTTAGATTTTTCTATTTCAAGGTTTAAATATTTTAAACCTAAACCTTATAAAAATAGGTTATTTTATTGTTTACTCAATACTGTTATTGAATTAGTATTACACTTTAGAATTTACTATTTAACCATGACTTAACAAGCTATAATAAACCTAAAATTTTCTTTACATGAGCATAAATAATATTAAACCCTAATAGTACTAGTCAAAATCACAACTGATAGTAGATTTAATTATTTTTGCTAATCTCTCAAAACTAGACTTCAAACAAAAAAATTATGAATATATGATTCAACTTACCTACAAAACTTGAAACAAAACTACACCAATAAACTATAAAATAGAAATAAAAGTAAAATAAATTGAGTAATAATATTTAAATAATTTAATAAAAGGAATGAACAATAAAAAAACACTTGAAAACCTATGTGAAATTGAGTTCTCTTAAAACACTTATAAGTACAAGAAAATGGAAAAATGTTTGGGGATGTTTGGAGATTTTCCTTAGTCAAATCTTGTTTTAGTATTTCTATATCAACAAAAACCAAGATAGATCTAGATACAAGAAAATAATGTGTGTTCTTAAGCTGGGCACTTCTAGTTAAAATGAAAAGAAGGGTTGTGATAATCCCAAGGTGCTCAAGGGTACAAGAAATGCTTATAACAACAATGAGAAATGAAAATAATATTACCTATAGAGGCTTGAGGAAGTCAAGAGAGAAAGAGAGCTTGAGAGAGAATTATAAAGAGTCTTGTGTAAATATTAAGATTGATGACTAAGAGACCAAGAGATATCCAAGAGAGATTTCTCAAAATGAAAAGTCAGACTAAAAAAATGAAAAGAGGGAAGAGGAAGAGACTGAAAATTTGTTTAGATTCATGTTGAGCTATTTTCATTGAACTGATGAGGTGAAAAGTACAAAAAATCTAAGAAAAAATTTCCATTTACGAAAACTATGATGGGACACTAGTGTGATGCATATATGTTTAGACGAGTGCTAGTTTTTGGATAATTTATGCTCAAAAGTGATGGGAGAATAAAAATTCACAAAGGTTCTAGATAAAATGACTTAATAAAACTTCACAAAGGTTCAAGGTAGGATTTGAGGATTGATAAGAGATGAGTACAAGTAGGTATACCTCCAAAACTATAAAACTTCAATAGAATGTGGAATACAAAAAATAATGGAGAGAGACTAGACTTATAATTTTACACAAGTCATTGCATCTTTTTCACACTTCATGGACCCATTTATAAATTCTCAAATAAATAATTAATAAGGGTGAATAATTCCTAGTGGATAGCATGAAAGAAAAAATAAATTATATATGAGACACAATAAATTAGGGAGTCAACATTGCCTCTAATTGGGGATGTGTGTCTCTTGCAGGCACAACAAGAATCTAGATCTCTTAGATCAAATAGAAAATTTGACACAATAAAACATGACAAGGGAAAAGGCCAAGGAATTAACACATGCTCATAAATAATAGGGCTCAAGAATAATTGATAAATAATTGAGTAAAAATGTTAAATATATAACTTTAAAATCACCAATACAAATGAAGAATCTCTACCACTCATGAGAAATAGTGTTTCAGATGCTAACTGTGCATGGGTAACTCTATGAGGTCTTCATCTAGGATTCTAAGGTAAAATGTGCCTTCACCACATCCATTAGAAATATAATAAGGTCCAATCCATAGGGTGTCAAACTTCCCATGTTTCCCTTTATCTTAAAACTTAGAATTCCACATGAGGAGAAGATCCCCAATTTGAAGCTCCCTCCTAACAACCCTTTTATCAAAGAGGTACCATAATTTCTATATAAATTATCTCATGGGACATCCTTCTTCTTTCTTCAAGCTCAAGATCAACTAATTCACTCTTTTGAAAATGGAACTTGATTCTTCTCCTTTAATAAACTGCAATAATCTACTAGTAGCTTTCTTAGAATTTATTCTACATTTATAAATATTAAGTCCAATTTTATCATCCCATATTTTCTTATTTGAATCCAAATTTTTCTTGATAATACTCATAATAATTTTGTTTCTAGACTCTTCTTATCTATTTCCTTGTGGATGATAAGTGAATGAATGTGTTAATAAGATCCCATATTAGAACACATATCAAGAAAATTATAGGACCTAAAACACATTAGATTATACATAGCTACCCTTGATGACTACCAAACATGGTGATAATATTATTTAGCGGAAATTCAATCACTACCCATTTTGTAAATTAATTAGTGGCCACAAATTTTTACTTATATTTTTTCCTAGAATTTTTTGTTATATCCCCTATAAAATATATACACTATTGGTGAAATGGAGCCATTGCTGAAATAGTAGCAACATGGAATGGACATACAACTTTTATCTTGCCAAAAAAATATTTCACAAGCATCACAACCATTTATAAATTTGGTTATATATTTAAATAATGTTAGCCACCAATAACCTACCCTCATGGTCTTATGAGCGATATTTCATGACACAAAATTCCCACCGCCCAACCCTTGATAATATTCTTCAATAACCCTTGTAGATTTCTCTTCATCTAAACATATTAGGAGTACATCATATAGGTTTCTCCACATTAATTGACATTGAATAAAATTTGGATCATATTTCACTTGGTGGACCTTAGTTGCATCCAAATTTGTATAATCCATTAATTTATCTAGGCCCAAACCTCTAACTAGCTTGGTTGTATTTACCTCCATGTGATATTCTTAGATATTATGGTAAGTAGAAAAAGTAAAGTGACACAAAAATGACTCTTAAGATGCCACTTTTTTTTCTTTTCTAAAATCAACAAATTCTTGATGTTCGATGAGAAAATGAAGATAGTTATACTCAAAATTTTAAGATGCAATAAGAATAAGAGTTGTAGTGCTCTAAATATACTTTCTAAACTACAATTTTTTGAAAATAGTGAATATTAAGGGTTGAAAAAAGGAGAGAACACAAAGTGGTTCTATTTTTATGAAAAAAAAATAGCATCTATGCATTTGTTGTGCTCCCCTAAAATGTTAATTGTTTTTAGAATTTAAAAATTCACTTGAGTGAGAAATTAGCTAACAACATGTAGTTTATGTTAGTTTTTTCAAATAATTTTTTAATGAATTTATAATATTTTACTAATTTTTGAAGTGGACATATCCCGAAAAGCTAAAATTTGAGTGTGCTCTCCCTTAATTTTTTTCAATACATGCAGAATCAGAGTCTAGTTTCTATTTTTTTTTTCAAAAGTCGATGACCGAGTAAGAAAATATACCCAAACAAGCACATGTTGGTTTTTGACAAAAATAGAGACACTAAAAAAGAAGTTAAAGATGAAAACCCTAACATAATAAAAATACAAAATGAATTATATGGTTAGATAGCTAAGAGAGAGTTTGATGTCATCATGTTATTTTTATAAATTTACATTAAATCACATGCTAACCTAATGGAGAGCACAAAAAAAAATATGTGAAATTTTGTTATGCTTTCAAAAAATCACTTTGGCATGAAATGGTCTTCTAAGCCTTTGGGTTGGATTACTAAGGAAAATACAACCCAAAGGGTTGGTATTTCCCAATGCTAGCCATTTTTCAAGGCCAAATTTGGTGCTCATTAAATGAAAGTGCATCATTTGGTGAGTGCCATATGTGAATGATGAATTTTAGAATTCATTTTCTTGAACTCTATCTTTTTCTTTGTCCTTGTCTTTGTCTTTCTTTTCGAAAGAAACTTTAAGTACATGTATATAGTTTCAAGATGTTTGAGAGTGGTTTCAAATCTCTTGGAGTTATAATGCAAAATCTAGTTTTTGGAAGATCTTACAATTTTTTCTAGACTTAATCAAATTTTAGTAATCAACATGTCAAATTTCAGTAATCAAGAGGTCAAATTTTAGTAATCAACAAGTTTTATCATCTTTCTCTCTATCGCACTCATTGTTCATCTCTTATTCTCTAAACCTCTCTCTCTCACACACACTATCTCCTTCCCTTTATTTGAGTCTCTCTCCCTTGAGCTCAAAAAATACATCTCTACTTATCCATCTCTAGGTATGGGCATGATCATGATGGGCCAAAAAGTGGTGATATCTAATTGATATGATGGCCCATGTGGCTGATGACTCTTTTTTTAACCAAAATTGATGAAACAAAAAGGGTTTTTCAAGGAGATTCTCAGATTTCCACCAATATAAATTATGCTTTACTTTGAATTTAATAAATAATTATTATTCTTTTTTTATTTGAATTACGACTAAAGTCTTGATTGATAGGCTTATTGAAAAAAATCTATAGCTTTCAATAGTATCACATTGTTTGAATCCAAAACATGAGTTACATTCTATGCTTCACATATTATATGATTAAAATAAATAAATAATAATTTCATGAAGTTTTGACCAAGTTAAGGTGGTCAGACATACGAGTGTTTATATTTTTTAAAATTTGTAATAAAAAATTCATAATTAAGGGTATGTGCAGGATCATGATGGGCCAAAAGGTGGTGACATGTAAGTGATATGATGGCCCATGTGGCTGACGACTTTTTTTTACCCAAAATTGATGAAACGAAAAGGGTTTTTAAAGGAGATTCTCAAATTTCCACCAATATAAATTATGATTTACTTTGAATTTAATAAATAATTATTATTCATTTTCTATTTGAATTACGACTAAAGTCCCAATTGATAGGCTAATTGAAAAACATCTATAGCTTTCAAACAGTATCACATTTTTTGAATCTAAAACATCTGTCACATCCTATGCTTGGCATAATTTAGGATTAAAAAGAGAAAAAATGAATTTCATGAAGTTTTGACCAAGTTAAGGTGGTCAGACATACAAGTTTTAATATTTTTTAAAAGTTGATAGAAAAAATCATAATTAATTATTTACTTGGAAAAAAACTACAAAAAAATATTCATCACATCGAGACATGAGTCCCCTACTTATATCTAAAATATTATAAAACATAATTATCATTTTATTGTGGTTAGGGTGGTCAAACAAACACTTACTTCTTATTTTTTCCCTCAAATTTAAGTACTACTGCATTGAAATTTAAAATTTCACCAAATAGATTTTTATTTTTTATAAATAAACCTAGTAGTTTGGAATCTACATTCAATTTTCTACAAATTCTATTCTTACATATTTTTGAAATAATATAGATAACTTATTCAAATTTTTAAGTCAAGTTGCCTAACTCTGATTTTCTGAATTTTCATTGCCACTTAAGGGCTTGTTTTTTCCATGATGATCCTACACATACCCTTAATTACTTACTTGGAAAAAAATTATAAAAAAATATGCATCACATCGAGACATGAGTCCCCTACTTATATCTAAGATGTTACAAAAAAATATTATCATTTTATTGTGGTTAGGGTGGTCAGACAGACACCTACTTCTTATTTTTTCCCTGAAATTTAAGTACTACTGCATTGAAATTACAAATTGACACCAAATAGATTTTTAAAAAATAAAATAAACCTGGTTGTTTAAAAACTACATTCAATTTTCTATAGATTCTATTCTTACATATTTTTGAAATAATATAGATAACTTATTCAAATTTTTATGTCAAGTTGCCTTACTCTTATTTTCTAAATTTTATTGCAACTTAAGGGCCTTTTTTTTCCATGATGATCTTGCACGTACCCCTCTCTCTATCCCTCCTTCCCTATCTAATCTCTATCTCCGTCCCCCCTTCTATCTCCTTACCTATCTAATATATATATATATATATCTCTCCCTACCTCTCCCTCTCTCTCACTCTCTTCCTCCTCTTTATCTCTATCTAACCTACCCCTCTATACCTCTTTCTCTCTCCATCCCTCCTTCCATTTCTCAATATCTCCACCTTCCTCCTCACCTCTCTTCTTATCTCTCTCTATCGCATCTCTCTATCACTTCTCTCTCTCTCTATTTCTCTCTCACCTCTCTCCCTCCATCCCTACCTCTCCCTCCATTTATCCTTCCCTATATAATTATCTCTACCCATCCATCCCTCCTCCCTCTCTCAGATCTCTCCACCTTCCTCCTCTATTTATTTATCTTTGTATCTATCTTTCTATTTATATTTGTCTATCTATCTCTATCGAGCTATCTCTCTCCTCTTCCCTCTCTACTCTCTTTCTCTCTATCTCCCCTCTCTCCCTCCCTCCTACCTCTCCCTACCTATCTCCTTCCCTCTCCACTTTTCTCTATTTAACCCTTCATCTATATACCTACCTCTCTCTATTGCTCCCCCTCACCTCTCTCTCTCTCCATCCCTACCTCTTCCTCAATCTCTCCTTCCTTCTCTACTCTCTACCTACCTATCCCTGACTCCTTCCCTCTCTCTCTCCTTCCCCCCTTCTCTCTCTCTCTCATACCTCTCCCTTCCTCCCTCCCTTCCTCCCTCCCTCCCTCCCTCCCTCTCTCTCCCCCTTCCCCCCCCCTCCCTCTCTCTTATGCCAAACTTCACTCTCTACTCTCTATCTAACCTATCCCTCTATACCCCTTTATCTCTACTTCCATCTCTCTTCTCCTCTCTCAATTTTAACCTTTCTCCTTACCTCTACACTTCTCTTTCTCTCTATCAATTCTCTCTATCACCTCTCTTTCTCACTTCTGCCTGCCTCCCTCCCTCTTTCCCTCTCTACTCTCATTCTCTCTATCTCACCTCTCTCCCTAGCTATCCCTCTCTCCCTCCACCCTCTCTCTCTCTCTCTCTCTCTCCTATATATCACTTCTCTCCCTCCCTCTCTCCTCCCCTCTCTACTTCTCTATATCTCCCTCTCTCTCCATTCCTCTCTACTTATCTCTATACCTAGTAGAGAGAGAGAATGGTGAGATGGATAGAAGTAAAGAGGGAAGGAGAGAGTGATAGAGAGAGGGAGAGAGAGAGAGAGATAAAAGAAGAGGGGGAGGGGTGATAGAGAGATGTATTGAGGGAAGGAGGGAGAGAGATAGAATAAGGGATAAACAATGGTGAGATAGAGAGAAAAAGATGATACAACTTGCTGATTATCGACGCTTGATTACTAAAATTTGTCCGTCTAAAAAATTATAAGATATTCCAAAAAATAGAATTTGCATTATAACTTGAAGAGATCCAAAAATACTCTCAAACATCTTGAAAATATATACATGAAATATAACTAAAGTATAAGAAAGTAAATGCCCATATGTAAATGTCAACTTAAATGCTTATTTCATGTATATAGTTTCACTGGTAGAGAAAGAGAAAGATAAAGATAAAGGAAAATGAAAGAGTTAAAGAAAATGCATTCTAAAAAGTTATCATTCACATTTCGTGCTTGCCAAATTGCTTACATTGGTAAATACCAAACCTTAGGCTTGGTCATATGAGCCATTTGGTGAACACCAAATTAGGCTCTCGCTAAATGTGGCACTCACCAAATGGTCATTTCAGGTAAAAAGTAATAGTGGTATTTTTTTTGTGTCACATATTTCTACACTTACCCATTATTGATCCACCTGCATCTGTTGCTTGATGCCTACCATTGCATGAAGATATCTTGAAATGATGTATCTGGCATGAAGGTGGCGATCTTTGCTCCTATCAAGTAAGGTTTGAAATTCTATACCACCTTAATAAGATGATTTTTTTTTTTTTTTTTTTAGAATAATTTTACTCAACATCTTGTAAGGACTTGTTGAAGAAAGCTATTGATTTTTCTTAACCTTAATTATTTTTTTGTAGTAGAATAACATCAAAAAGTAAAATTATGTAAAATAAAATAGTTGAAAAGACATTGAGTAATTTTAGGCTTGTCAATATTGGTTCCTTCTCTAGTAAATCCTTGATTTATACAAAGGAATCACTCAATTACTTATCCCATATTGATGATTTCTCCTTATTTAAAACCTTGAAGATAATCTTTATTTTCTCAAAAAAGTTAAGAACAAATATTTTAAAGAAAATTATTTTCCCAAAGAATGATTGGATTAACTTGACTATTTAGGCTAAGGGACGAGGTTAATTTATTTGGCTCATTTTGGATCAATCGTCATCCCCTCCTTAGATGTAACAAGTCTAAAAAGTATTGCTTCTTCAATACAAAAAATATATTTCTTGATATTGAAATAAATTCCAGAATTTAGACATCTTTTGAAGATCAACTCCAGGTGCTTACAATAATGATTTTTATCATTGGAGTAGGATACGAAATCATCTTGGTAGATGAACATGTTCATTTATTAGGCTATAAAAGACCACCTTCACAATTCATTGGAAAGTGACTCCAACATTCTTTAGGACAAATGGAATTAATATATATGAATATCACCCAAGTTGTATCGTGAAGGTTATCTTATGCTACTTAGGTTCTTTCACCATAACTTGATTGTTTCCTGAGAATTCATCCATCATGGACATAAACTATAACCCTGTCACTAAATACAATAAATGATACATACTAGACAATGGATATTATCCTTGGCGGAATTAACATTCATATTTTAAAAATCTATGTACAGCCTAATATCTTCAAATTTATCTCTTACTATAACAAGGTTAGAGTTCCACTTTGAATGTATGTTTGGTTTGATGATACCTCCCTCTTTCAAATTTATTAGTTACTTATGTATTTGAGGGGAAAGATTAGGGTTCATGGGACATTTATTATTTCTAAAGGGACTTGTACTAGGTTGTAATATAATGGTATGCTAGAAAAAATATTTTGTGTAAGCCTTCAAATCATCATAAGACTAGGAAAATAATTTTTTATACCTTTTCAATACTGCAAGAATTTTCTACTCTACTAGTTTTAATTTATTTCCAAGGTAGATCATATTTGGAGTTGATTTAGTTCCCAAGTTAAACCTTCAATATATTCCTCACTAACCAGATTAATTCTTATTTAAAACAATCAAAAAGATCAAACATTCTTTCCAATGATAGGAGGCCTCTAGGAATAGTATTTGTTTTGAGTTGTATGGTTTGATTGCTAAAGAGAGTGTATTTGTAATCTTCCCCTTTTTTTGACATAGGTTTCCAATCAATGAGAAGAATCTCCAAGTGACCAATACAATTCAAGAGCTATAGATCTATTGATCACCTTTGAAGACCTACTAATTGTAAATGTTATCACAAATTTTAGGCCTTGTAAGAATTTCAATGACATACCTATAGTGTGGATATGATAAGAATGTATCAAACTTAAAATCTCACAAAAAGGGAATCAACTACACCATTCTTTGTTCTTAAAGGAATCAAACATCTCAATATTATCCCAAAAAGACATTCTAATACATCTTTAATATTTTATCCTTAGCATCATACACACCTCTAACTTGAGACACAAAGATCTTTGAATCACCACACACCCTCATACATATTATCCCATACCTAGAAGCCATGTTCAATCCAAGGAAAACTCTTCATATTTAGACACATTATTGGTTCATTGAAAGTTCAATATGAATGTGAAATTATATTTTGCGTCATCTTGAATGAAACCAATAAAAATACTACATGATTTCCTTCCCTTAAACACACATCATAAAAATACATGCTCCAAATTCCATCATTTTCCAAATATTGATGCAAACGAATAAAATAAGGGTCTACCTTATTTCTAAATTCAACATCACAAGATCCAATGAAACAATTTGGTTCAATCTCTAAGTAAATTTTTTATTGTTTGCTTCAATAGGATTCTCCACTATACTTAATATTTTAATTTCTCTATGTAATTGGAATTCCTTTCTATATAATAATATATTAGCATAAGATAAATCCATATGGATTCTACCACCAATTGAGGTTTCCAATTTTCCAAACATCAACATACCCCATTTGGATAGAAAATAACCTATGATAACATATGGATTGAATTTTTTACTAGGATATGTGTCAAGTTACTCTTCAAAATTATTAATTACCTCAATTGCATTTACCTCATTAAAATAAAACAAAAATTACCATAATATTTTTAGACCTGTAGGCCTAGCTAGTTCATGACTTCTAAAGACATCACATTATTGGATGCCCTTGAATCTAGCACATATTTATATACCAACCTACTAATTATTAGCAAAGATGTGTGAAATGGAGCAACTAGCTATTTGTTACATGTAGACCTAGTACCAAAGTATATCTCAAGTGTCTCTTTGACATTAGCTTCATTGTGCTTCTTTTGGGAACATCTACATGCTTAATAACTTGATAAAATATAGTAGGAGCATCAAAAAAAATAAATATTCTTTCACTATGTTTAGGGATCCTCATTAATTCACCAACTATAACCTAAATATTTATCTAGCTAAATTATTGGGCCATGTTGATTGGATAATATTTTTTGTAAGGGGTGGATAGTGGAATAGTTATAGCATTAGTATCAATGATGCATGGAATTACCTGGTTACTAAAAAAATGCTACTTCATATATGATATATTTATAACTTATTCAACAACCCTTTGTTGCTCCCTTGGTTTGATGTTTCTTGGTATTGTTCCCAACCATATTTATGTTCTCCACATTGTTAATTGGGATATCAAAAATATTTTGTTTAGGGACATACTTATTTAAAATGGATGCATCTTCTTTCTTAGTGGTAACTTATTCATTTCTATTTGCACTTTGTTCTATGCTAGTATTATGTTGCTTTCATTACCTACCTGTGTAACTGGTATAATTAGAACAACACCACCTCCAACTTGATTCTTGGCATCTACTTGCCTATTTATTAGTTGGTAATTTCTTTGAACTTTCTATTAGAAACCAAGATCAGACATGCAAACCAAAAAAAACCTTCCACAAGAGAGAAATAGAAAAAGCAAAGCAATTTGCATGAAGATGTGCAAATGAATTGTATTCAAGAATTAATAAATTAAAAAAGATGAATTTCTTTATAAAAGAAAAGTATGCAAAACCCTAAAGGTAAAACCTAATGTTGACCTAAAATTAGCTCAACGAAATAAAGCTTACTTATTAATTAAGTAAAATAATTAGTACCTAAGTAAACTTAATAAAGTTTAATTAAATAAATAATTACACCAACACCCCCCCTTAAGTGCAACTTATGGAGACTAAAAAAGCATGCACCTTATGCTAGGATGAATGCATGAAATCATGAATGGATCCTGAATAGAAGGCCATGTTAGATACCCATGTACAAATGCAATGAATGGGAAAGAGGAGAAAACCCAATGGGACACAACTCCCCCTCAATGAGATGACCTACTGCAAAGAAGCACTAGAAGAACATTGGTGGAGTAACACTAGAATTATGAATCTGGAAAGCAAGGAAAGACACCTCTGTTTACATGAAACCATATGAGAGTCACTAAAGGACTCAGGGGTAATCATGATAATGCAACAAAAGACCCGATGGCAAGGAGCACTAGAAAACTCAAAAACTAGAACAACCCTGGAATCCATGAAACACTAGTAGATGAATAAATGATGCCCCCCATAAGAGGGAATGATATGATGAAAGAATTTAGAAGCTATGTGTATCTCAATGTCGATGCCAAACTGTGACTAAAACTGATCTATAGGAGAAATTACCATGAAGATTCTGGAAGATTAACCATAGAATAAATAGCCTTCAAACTGAGATGTGAACCGATGCGAACCAAAATGTGTCAAGCTATGAGGAAGATGTGGGCAAAAGAAACAACATAATCCAGATACAACTCATGCGAGTTGTCATCAATATGTAGATGAGATCAAAGTGCATGCAATGCACAACTGCACTCTAATCAAATTATTATGCAAGAACCCCCCCTGATGGAACTTTATATAAGTTCATTTATTACAATATCCCATGATTGTAAAAGGAGAACATGCAAAACATGCTTAAATCAAATAGAAAATGCAAAACTAATGAATGAAAACAAGAAAGAGTGCATGCACAAACCAATATTCATATCTACCCCTATGATTAAAAAATACCTCAAATCTATGTAGAGGACTGAATCAACTTTCTGGTGTCGTTTGAATCATGAAAAATGGATAACCGAGGCAAAATATATGCCCTCCGAAGTGAAAAATACTTCATTTGACTTCAAAGGCCTACAAAATAAATCTAGTGTTTAATCTAGAAAAAATATTTGCACCAATGGATTGTGCTCACAGCCATCTTTCCAACAGTATCTCATTTTCAAAAGATGAGCTCCGTATGCTCAAGATATGACCATTTTACTAAAAATGTTCATTTTTTGCTTTAAACCAAATATTTTACTAATTTAAAGATTAAAAATTTAATAAAATATTTAACTATACCTTCATGGCATGAAAATTGAGGCAACACAAAAATTGAGAGGGCATCAAAATTGAGGCAATATTTCACAAAAACCGAGGCAACTCAAAAATGTTCTGGGCACCAAAAAATATGGCATGAAAATTAAGGCATCCATACGGATTTGTATAGTCATACAAATTTTTCTGGTAGCATTTTTTTGATGAATAGGAAACTATCTATATTAAATTAAAGATAAGAGTACATATTCACAAAAAAAGGGGTGGGTGGTAAAAAGGCACACCCCGAAAGTCACATGGGCAACACCCAAAAGTAGCCAAATAACAAGTCACATGGTCCTAGCCCAGAAGTCCAAGAACATGAGAAATTAAAACAACAAACAGACCATTATGTAGCTAGAATAGTGCCAGCAGAGGCGAGAGGGTCTCTGTCATCCATATTTTTCCCCCATACATTAGTGGGGTCTGGAATGATGTCAGGAGGAGCACCCCAGCCATTGCCATCATCTTTTTTATCTTTATCTTCTTCCTTGTGTCGGGGCGAGATTGAAAGCGCTAGCCGCATAAATATTTTACCACTAGCAAGCCATCTAGAGCCAAAGGCAAGCAGAGTATCAGAGAGCCACCCATAATCGCCACTACCGCTCCCCGAAGCACCACTGGAAGGCCATCCTTGACTAGCTCATGACAGAGGAGAGTGAGCACATCGAGGAGGGACAGAGTCCTGCCGAGAAGGAGGCTGAGAGCGGGGACCCATAGAGCCACTGCACTGCCGGCCCCAAGAGGGCGACCGACCATGGGAGGAGGAGGGCGAGTCAGGGACCTGAGCCATAGTGCATGGGGCATTGCCCTAGTGGTCCAGGAGGACCTATAGGTGAGCCACCTCCAGTGAAACTTTGTTAGCTTGCACCTATATCTATAAGAGAAATTAGAACAAATAATTTATTTATCATAGAGAGAAACATTAATATCCATTTGAGAATGAGCAAATATGTAGGAATTTTTGTCTTTCTAGATATTGAAGAGGATTTCCACCTTGAAAGTGTGCCAAAGCTGGGTGAACTTAGCAGGGATCTCACGCAGATCTCCCAACAAAACCATATGCCAAGAGAAAGGTTTATGTCGAAAGGGCTAAAAGAAGTCATGAATCCAAGTCCAAAGCTGCTGAGCTCTAGGAAAAAACTATAAATTTTCTTAAAGCTTTTAGGTTGCCCACAAAAAGGGCAACGAGGGTCCCGGACCCCCAAGTGTAAAAGCTGAGAACCCATAGGAAAGCCTTGGAAAAGAATATACCAAGAAAAGTGGGCCAGCTTTGGATTAACACTTGCAGACCAAGTGGCAGCAAATCTCTTTTGCCAAACATGAGTAGAGGAGTGAAGAAGCCCCCTCTAGTTCAAAATATTGATCACAGGAAAATGGGGTGAAAGTGACCTGTAACCAATCCGCGACTTATAGCTCCTGAGAGGAGTATCTAGAAATCACTTCCACTCTTTCCACCAAGGTTTGTTCCCATGAATTCCAATTTTGTGAAGCATTTCTGCTAGAATGGAACTCATGAAAATTTTGAAAGTAGCGTGGTCCTAGTTTTGAAATCTGTACTGGGCCTTAAAAGAATCCCACTACATAATGCGCATAGTGGGTCGGTTAAAGACCTATTGTAGGGTTTGAATTCCCTTTTTGTGAAATTCGAGTGCTTTAAGCCAAGGTGATTTAGCCAAAGGTTGACCATTATGCCCAAGAAGAGGAGACCACCAAATATTCTGCTAATTGAGCAAAATCCCATTACGAAATCCAACCCCGACCCATCAGAGCCAAGGCTTAACAGCCTCCCAAGCATGCCAAATTATTTTGGCCATAAAAGTTCCAACAATTTGAATGAGATGCTTCATAACCAAGAGGGTTTGGAAGCCTATTCATTTCCAGGCAGGTTTGTGAACAGGAAAGCTAGAATGAATACAATTCCTGAGGAGAATCTTCCAGGCTTCATCTCCAGTGAGGGCCCGAATAATCCATTTGACAAAAAGAGCAGTCCCTTGCCGTTGAGTGGAGATCAGCCCAAGCCCTCCAGAATATCTAGGAAGGCAATAATACTCCCATGCAATATGATGGAAACTCTTGTGAATTTTAGAGGAGGCCCATAGAAAATCCCGAAGCAAATTTTCAAGCCTACCATAGGAAGTTTTGGAGGGAGCCCAACAAGAAGAGTAGTAAACATGAGTGGCGGCCAAAACTTTAGAGCACACTTGGAAATTTCCAGCTAGAGAAAGAGGCTTGGTAATCCAGTAAGCAAGCATTTTCTCAACCCTAGAGAGCAGAGCTTTCCAAATCTCCTTAGGAGAGGCTTGAAAGGCGAAAGGGGTGCCCAAAAACTGAAATATCTCTCCCTGCCCAATCCACTTCCAATTATATTTTTGAAGCCACATAGGAGTGGGTAATACAAATTTCCTGCAACATAAGGTCTTGTGCCATTGGATGGAAGAGCTAGAGGCAAGACAAAAAGTGGTGAAACAATCAAGGGAAACAGTGATCGATTCTTCTTCCTCCAAGAGAGTGCAAAAGGAATCATTAACAAGATGCTCCTAAGAGTTCGGGAGAAGAATCCCTTTGACATGCTATTGAGAGACAACATGGGCTAGAAGGTATCCAAAGGCCTTAGCTGCTAGCACATGCAAAGAGGGGGTGAGGGGACACCCCTGCCAGATTGAGCGAAAAAGACCAAAAGTAGAAGATTGGCAGCCATTAATGGTTATGCAAGTTGAGGCATCAACAAAAGGCATACGAATAGACTAAATTAAAGTGGCCCCAAACCCCAAAGCTTGCAACATCACAAGAATGAAAGGCCATTCAATGTGGTCATAGGCTTTGGAAAAGCCAATTTTAATGAACACATCTTTTTTATTTGAGCGTCGTGCCCACTCCATGCCTTCCCAAACAACAATAATATTATCTAGAATGAACCTAGATTTGATGAAGCTAGTTTGCTCTGGGCACACAATCTAAGGCAAGAGATGGTGGATTTTCAGAGCCAGAGCCTTGGAAATGATTTTGTAGGAGACATTGAGAAGCGTGATGGGCCTCTATTTGTAGATCCTCCGGATCCCTAGGCTTAGGTATGAATTTTATATTGCCCTTGTTTATTAAATTTCCTAGAGAGTTAGTTTGAAAAGCCTCAAGATAGACATGATGCAGATCACACCCAACACAGTCCCAAAGGGCTTTGTAGAATTCATAGGGGAAGCCATCAATCCCAGGAGCCTTGTCATTGCCAATAGAAAAAATGGCTTCCTTGAGATCAATCAATTTTTTTTCTGGGTTGAAGAAAGCCTATGTGGCACAACAACAAGGCAGTCTTGAAGGGCTTGCTATTGCACAAGCATGGAGTCCTGTGTAGTGAAAACCTTCTCATAATGACGCACAAAATCTTGGAGAATGTTAGGGAGCTCAAAGAGCATTCGAGTGCCATCCTTAATTTTTTTGATGCTTGGGGATGAGTGCTTGGCATGAAGTACCAAAAAAATTCTTTGGAGGCATGATCACCGATCTTAATCTAATGTAGCCAAGCTTTGATTTGCGCTCCTCTAGCAACATAATTATCAGCCACTTGCTTTTTAGGCCTTAATTCTGCCACCCTAACTTGATGCGATGGGGAAAAAGGGTTGGCCGCCAAAGCCTCCATAGCTACACGCAAGTCACCAATGGTTTCCTCATAGGATCGCCAACCAAAAATGGCCAACTGGCACCCATAAATGCACAAGAATTGGGCAGTACGAGTGATGGAATCATTCCACTAGGTAATCCTACCTATTTGGCCGGCTGGTCTGCACTCCAAATTCCACACTCAACGAATGTGGGCCAGAGTGGGCTTGTGGCAGAGAAATGATGTATTAAAAAAGAATTGAGTTTTACACATGTGAGGCTGACAAGACCTCCATTCAATACGAAAATAAATTGGGAAGTGATTAGATAGAGTCACATCCACTAACGGCTTCACTGGCAAGAAAAAGCTGGCAAAAGAAAAAAAAGATTGAGCCGAGATCATGGCATAATCAAGGCATTTAAAAACTTTGTCAGAACCGACCCTGTAATTACACCAAGTGTGCCAAAGGGAATGAGAATGGCGACAACAAATATTGGGATCAAAATGTCCCAGTTTACTACACATGTAAAATCACACCTCCCATTCACCAGCTGTCCAATAGAAGGGCAAGGCACCATCCTTGTCATACGCCACCTCAACCATATTAAAATCCCCACAGAGTAACCAGGTGGCAACTGGTAAAGAATCATCAATCCAACGCCAAAGCAAAGAGCGCTCCACAACATCATTAGAGGCATAGACATTAATAATCTTGAAGGAATGATTATCAATGTTAAGGAGAACCTAGACTATCCACTGAGAAGGATCAGTCCCATAATCCATAACACAAGAATGGAAATGCAGGGACTAAAGAGTGATGGCTCCGCTATGCCCAGCTTCATGCAAAGTGAAAAACATAGCATTGGTTGGCCAAAAAGAACAAGATGAGGCAAGAAAAACCCTGAAATTTTAACTTCTTGGAGACAAAGCACATGAATACTTGAGTATTTATTTAAGGTATCTCTAAGAAAATACTTTCTAGAGAGGTCGGTTAGACCTCGAACATTCCATGAAATAAAATTCATGGATGAAACTCTTGTGTGCTTTTGGAACCCAGTTCCTCCTCAATCAGGGAAGATAAACTATTCTTCAAGAAATCCTATTGAACTGAACCAATCTGAATAGGGAGTGAAAACCTTCACTTTTCTAGCACATATTCTCCTTCTTCAAGTGGTGGAGATGGACCGCGAGACCGCCGTTGAGCCCCCGTTGTGGGAGGGATATTTGGCTGAGCATACATAACAGCCGTAGGCTGAGGCGTCACCTTTGACCTAGGCTGCACCAAAAGAATAGTAGCTCTAGAAGGAGCAGTTGTCCCCTTCTCTAAAGGGTTTGAAACAACTTTGGGTGGTTCAGAGGCCTTGGGGGCTGACCCAGAACCAGTTGGCTTATTTTTCTGGTTTGTAATTGTGGTCCACTTTGTTTCAGCCTTAGCAGAAGGCTCCATCTGACGAGGCTTTTTGACATCTCGTGATGGGGATGGTGTACAAGGCACTGTCAAAGGGCAGTCCTTGATCTTGTGGTCAGATGATTGGCATCGATAGCACGTGTTAGGTAGATTGAAATGTGACTTTCTGTGTGTGCCTAATAGCTCCTACTTGAATTTCCATAGATTCTTTCAAATCCTTGGATAGGTCCACGTCCACACAAACCCACTTCTGAGGTCGGGCTTGGAAAAACCTATCAAGTTCTATACAAACAACCCTCCCTAAAGAGGAAGAAATATGATTCAAGAAGGGCACACAAGGAAAAGGCAGACCACGGAACTCAATCCAGACCGAAACTCGCATTTTGGTGTCGTCTGAGACAACAAAATCCCAGGTCCATGCTTGGAAAACCAACAAGGATGATCTAACATACAAAGCCCATGGCCTAAAATAGCTTGGACATGATTAATTTCCGCAAAGCAGAACAAAAAAAAACCTTTGGTCAAATTTTGGACCATATCAAGGGGGACCCCATGAGGGACCCAAGCCTTGCTAACCCATTCTTTCAGCACACTTTCGAGGGGAGTCCTCCCAACAAAATCACCCACAAGGGTGTGTTGCTCAAGCCATTGGCAACAGAATCAAACTTTGGTAAATGAAAAATTACATCAGCTGGGGTATCATAATTCTGACCTCGTGAAAGAATTTAAGAACAAATTTCTGAGGAAATTTGTTCAGAGGAGGAGCCATTTAACTGCGCCGACGAATCGTTAACACCTGCATGAACTGCTCAGTTAGAGCCAGTTGAAGGCATAATAAACCCCTAAAACTGCAATAAATGCGACCATGCTCAATGAGGGAGGAATTTTCCTACGTAGAAGGTGCAATATGATGCAAGAGGGGTGAAGGATGACCGCATTTTAAAATCCCCAAAAACACAAAAAAAATCAATTTTCAGCAAATCCTATCATATTTTATATGAAAATAGGGGCTTTTTGGCCTTCTGAGCGCATATGTGAGGTCCGTTTTTCACCAAAATGCATCATTTGAGAGATCAAGGTCGAAGTTTCTCAAAAAATGATGGAAAAACCCTCTGATCTAGCAAAAAAATGTCGTAGCTTCAAACCCTCATAAACATAGATGAAAATCAATGAAACAATAGCCAATCTTGACTTTTTCCAGCGCTCTGAATCCAATGGATATGCTCGATCTGATCCAGAATGCTCCAGAAATAAACTCAAGGCATGAAACCCTTGAGGAACCCTGAACATGCTGTGCAATGAATTTCTACAAAAATTGAGAAGGGGTTGCAAGTCAAGGCTCTAATACCATGTTAAAAACCAAGATCAGACATGCAAATAGGAAAAAACCTTCCACAAGAGAAAAATAGAAAAAGCAAAAAAATTTGCATGAAGATGTGTAATTGAATTATATTCAAGAATTAAGAAATTACAAAAGATGAATTGGTTTATAAAAGTAAAGTATGCAAAACCCTAAAGGTAAAGCCTAATGTTGACCTAAAATTAGCTCAACTAAATAAAGCTTACTTATTAATTGAGTAAAACTAATTATTACCTAAGTAAACTTAATAAAGTGTAATTAAATAATTAATTACACAAACATTTTCAAGATAAATGCTTTGATGGAAACCTTGATATCTTCATTGGAAGGTTTTCCTCTCTTATATAGTATTGTTGCATTAGTTCCTTTACCCAAATAAAGTCTTTGTTTAGTAGTTGATATGGAACAAAATGGCTAGCATAGCTATATTGAAAGAGTTACTCTTCCTTTTATATGTCCAAATAGTCCACATGTCATCATCATAATGCTTAGGTGTACCTTCCTCCTCTTAGAATTTTTTCTCATCTTCAAGTGCTATGTAAACACACTTTGATTGATCATAAAGGAAAGATCATATTGTATAGGCGTGAATTTGTACCCCTAATGAAAATTCCCCTCTACCCCCTTACACTTTAGAAAACCTAAGGTGGAGGGTTAATTCCACTTAAGCCCGTTAGTCACATCACACTTGGCATTCACTTTGTGTGTCGATGGAAGCATTTCTTCCAAGGACACCCACACGACACGTAGATATTCGCGTGGTGGCTTACGTCCCTAGAAGATTCTTGTGGCTAGAGTCTATAGAGATATTACACTTCCTACTGCAAGTCAAAATGTAATGCCTCTCTTTGGCTGACTGGCCCGAATATGGCCGTTTTTCATCCTTTCCTTCATATTCTTCACTCTCTCATTCATTATGAGGTTTTCACAAGATCAACTTGAGATCTCTCTCCATTTCATTCACTCATCCACAAGCTTTGTAGCAGTACTTTACACTCCATTGCAGAAATCTACAACTCCATCACTCCGATAGTGCAAGCACAAGACAAACACCACGACAATAGAGGCTTGAGTTCCTCTCATCTTCTCCTCCACTAGCCTTGAGCGCTTTGGATAGAGGTTGTAAGATCTTCTTATCTTCTCTATCACTTTAGTTCAGTAAACACATGCTATTTTTTAGTGTATTTTGTTTACGTAGCTTGTATTATCTTCTTTATCACTATTTTATTGTTGCAAACTTGGTTGTCCGTGGAGGTCGAAACACCAAAACAGGAGTCTGACTGAGGCAGACCCCTAAATAGCCCCAAAAAATTTCTCACTTTTCTGTGTGTAGGTGGAGAGACCTTGGAGAAAATCGGCGAGAAGATTGTTGTGTGAGATTGTATTCGACACCCTTGCAGTAATTTACTTCCTTTATCATGTTTGTTTATACCTTTCACTCTTCTTAGTCTTGTTCTCCACTTCTCAAAACTTCTAAATTAGGTAGTTAGTCTTTTTTTAGAATTTAACCTCATCTCTCTAGTTTTTTGGTCGTACAGACACCATCGCACCTGTGAGACACCAGCATGCCATATTGTCATCCCAGAATTACGCTTGTGTCCTCTAACAAAGAACTTCCTGAGACACAAAGTTGACCTTGAAGATTGACTTGCCTAGTCTCCCCTCAACTCTTGGGTTTGCAGAGTGATCACAGGAATTTATAGTCCTCATTGTTCTCATCCTGTCTATCCTAACCTTCCTTTAAAATGAGGTAAGTTAGGGAGGCCATATTGGTCTTGGCCTTTCGTGACCTGGGGCCATGTAGTGGTTGGTCTACCTCTCTTGCATTTTTGGTGAACCCGATGTGAACCATTTTGGTTTTGTTTTGTGATATTGAAAGTCCCTTTCCTTGCATTCTAGGTGTTTCATAGGTGTGAGGGTTGTGAGGCTTCTACCTTGCAACCCAACTTGTGACCCCTACTAGGCATAGTTGGAAGGTTTCGACAGTGTTGTTTAATGAAACCTTAACTAGGTCACTGTCTTATCCTATAAATCTTAGGAGGCCCTATAGAAGTATTGTTTGGTGTGCACGATGTCCTCTTTTTTGAATCAACCTATTCCCTCTGTGTAGACTATGAGTAGTGGTACTAGAATAAAATTCACCTCACAGGACTTGCCAATGGGCTTTAATAGAGAACCATACCCTCTTTACATTCTGGCGAGGATAAATGAGAATATTGTAGTAGGTGTTCTCGTTGATCCGCCATATTAAGTGAATATCATAACTGAGGAGATCATGTTGATTAAATTCTTGCACAAGGATGGGTATGATGCACCTAAAAGTACAGTCCACACACACAATGAATTTTTTGTACCTTCTATAGGGAGTATTGTCCTATCGATCCTCATTGGACCTAAACATGTGAGCCTTAGATTTGACATCATCCTGGGGTCTGAACTCTTCAGAATGAAGTTGGGAATCCCCTCGCTAGTAGCTATGAATGTAGTTCCCTTGGTTGTGCACAAGTGTCTGAAGTTTGTTCATGGAGGTTTGGTACACATTGTCCATGACACTAGTTATAGACCACTGGTTGCACATGGAAACTATACCTTAGATTACTTTTGGCCCACATCCCTTTGTCCTCTCACACCTAAGAAGGACCTTCTATATCACAACTATAAGAAAGGGTGTGCTAGGCCGAAAGTAAGATATCCTCCTTCGCCTTATGATGTTTTGCATAGAGCTTGCCTAAAGGTTGATACTAATGCCACTAAGGCATGGAGAAGAAAAGAAGAGGAGCGGTCTTGAGATCCTCCTTCCTATTTCGCTATTCAACCTGATGCTTCCTCTCACCCTACCATGGTGCCATCTGTTTCTATCTCGCATTTGCGAGAGAATCCCATGGTGCCCGCTTGGCGAAAGGCTAAGCATCCTGCATTCAAGCTTCTTGTCTTACCCATGGAACCTAGGCCCATTCGGTATGGAAGATAGAAAACCCATCATGGTGAGTCCTTTCTGTCTTGGCCTCTGTGGCCTTCTGCTGTTCCTGTCCCTAAAATAATGAATGAAAAGAGGTCCGTTGCCGAGGCGCTGGAGTCGATTCCTCCTGACATTTCTGAACCTTCTCTTTTTGTTCCCATTTAGGAGCTAGTGTTTCCTCTGGAAATAGTTGTGGAGGATACTCCCATGGCTAAGTAGGAACCATCCATCCCTTTGCAAGCCATGACTTCTTTTTTGAAGAGTTGTAGAAACTGCCTTGCACACGAGTGTAAGTTTTGGTGAAAGGCTCTCCTAGCTAAGCAAGCCTCCATACAAAATAAGGAGGAGGAGATGACTACACCTCCTGTTGTATCCTCCTCTCTCCCCCCTTTTGTCCTTTTTCAAACAAATTTTGAATCCCTTCTAGCTTTCGCTGCAAACACACATGCACTTGGAAAGGTGCAGGTGTTTATCACTCCTTCTGTGGAGCTACCCTTGTTGACTTCCATCCTGGATGTCTTGCCTTTTCTGAAGCTCATGGATATGGTTAATACTTCAATTGTATCTACTACGATTCTTTCCTCTTCTCCATCGATCCTCCTTGCCTTGTATATGGGGAGTTCACCTCCTCTAACGAAGAAGAAGGTAGATCGTGGTCCCTCCATCAATGGAGGATGTAAGAAGAGCCCACCTTCTCTGAAAGGTGGCCTCACACATAATTTTTCTATCCTAGTAACATAACCAGTCCTGACCTCCCTCAATTTTTGCATTTCTCTCAAGTCCCTTGATGAGCCTAGTAGTGAACCTCGAGTGGGAACTCCTCCATCCACCGAGGTGAGTCATGGCACTCCCATCAAGTGTATGTTTAACTCGATGGATGAAGTTTCGACCTTGTCAGTGATCTTCAAAAAGTCGTTGACCTTAGACCCACAAGAGTTGAGTGATGAAGACCTCAGGGGTCCCTTTTTCTTGGCCCTTGTTGCAGGAGGATCAAAAGCTCCTCCCCTTAACATTACACCATTACAGGCTCGTCATCCTTTCCCCTACGATGATCTAGAGTGGGAAGTTGACAACCTCTTGGTTGACCAGTGTTAGGGGGAGACCCTCTTCTTGATATTTAGATTAGATGTGTGTGTGTTTGTGTGTGTGTGTGTTGTGACCTATGTTCCCCCATGATCATTCTATATATGCCAGGATGACCCTCGTCACCCTATTGGTGCTTGGTTATAATTGTGGAAGTGTGTCGTAAACCTTCCTCTATGTGTGTCTTCATTATTCCTTCTTTGTGATTGAATTTTAGTAAACTGGAGATGATGCAAAGGGTTGGGGGCATTGGCATTTAGGCTTCCTTCCATGTTGGCTTGATTTTTTATTTTTACTTTGTGTATGAGCGTGAATTTTCACCCCTAACAAAAATTTCCCTTTCACCCTTAAACTCTTTAGAAAACCAAAGGTGAAGGCTTAAATCCACTTAAACTTGTTGCTCACATTCCACTTAGTGCCTTGTTTGTGTGTCGGTAGGGGCATTTCAATCAGGGACGCATGCACGGAGCTCAGACATTCGTGCGACGCGCTTACGTCCCTAGCATATTCCTATGACTAGAGACTACAGAGGTGTTACATTTTCGATTGTAAGTCGAAGAGTAATGTCCCTCTTGGGCTGGCGAACCAAAATATGGCTGTTTTTCACTTTATCCATCATATTCTTGACCATTCCATCCATTCTCAAGTTTTGATAAATCTTGAGTTCATCACTTCACATTTTCTGCACTCTTTCAATGCACATTCAAGCTTTGTAGCAACATTATTTCACTCCATTCCTGTAACCCACTACTCCATCACTCCAATAGGGCAAGCACAAGATAGACACCATGAGAAAAAAGGCTTGAGTCCCTCTCGTTCTCTCCTCCACATGCCTTGAGTGCTTTGGATGAAGGTGGTAAGATCCTCTATATCTCTTATTGTTTTTGATTGAGTAAGCATTTACTTCTTGAAGTGTTTTGTGTTTACGCAGGTTGTAGATTCTCTTCTTTATCATTATCTCTACTATTCCAAACTTGGTTATCCATGGAGGTGGAAACACCAAGATGAGGGTTTGATTGAGGTAGGCCTCTATACAACCCCAACAATTTCTTCCTTTATTGTGTAAAGGTGGAGAGAGTTTGAAGCAAGCTGGCAAGGAGGATTTTCTATGAGATCATCTTCGTCACCCTCTCAGTAATATACTTCCTTTATCATGTTAATCTATTATTTTTGTACTAATTAATACTATTCTATCATTCTAGAAACTTGTAGAAGAGGTTGTTAGTCATTCCTTAGAGAAAAGCTTCATCTCTTAGGTTTTTTGGCTATACGGATGCCAGTGCACCTGTGAGACACCAGCGCGTCGTAGTGTCATCCTAGAACCATGCTTCTATCCTTGGATAGAGAGCTACCTGAGATGCATAATTGAATCTAGAAAGAGAATCTTCTAGTCTCCCTTCAATTCACATGATTACAGAGTGATCGATGGATTCATAATCCTCATCATTCTCATACCTCCTATTCTAACCTTCCTTTAAGCTGAGGTAAGTTAGGGTAGCCTTTCCGCTCTTGGTCTTTCATGACTTGGGGCCTTGCAGTGGGTGGTCCCCCTATCTTACATTTTGGTGAGCCCAACATGACACAACGTCTATCAATTCGTCGACATCTTGAAATTTTTCTCATATACCTCTTGGTTGTTGTACCCTGGTGTGTTGTGAAAGTTAATGAGCTTCATAACCTAGTCTATGAACTCTAGGCATATTGTTAGAAGAAGTCTGTGACACCTTCTGATGGAAAAGACAAAGGTTTTCTCTAGCTTCACTACCATCCTTTTCTCCGGTTCTACGGTTGGTCTATCCACAGAAGAGCATGTAGCACAAGGCGAACCTAGGTTTCTTTAAAAAATTGATTGCATCCTTACTTCTCTTGCGTCACTGACCTCTTCGTCCGTAGATGAGAATGAGGCTATCTGTATCCCTTCTAAATACATTGTTAGTCTCGGGAAAGTTTTAGGTGCATTGGAAAATCACGTGGAAGGCAACCCAAGGTTGGCTAGGGCTACTAAGGTGATTGATGAAATAAGATACATGGTAGAAAAATACCAGATAGGTGTAGAACTCTTGGCTAGTCTCATTGGTCTGGCTGAAGCATGTGCCCTCTCCAGCCTTGGTCACATGATACAAGGTGGCCTCTTTGAGGAATGTGAGAGGTAACTAGAGATGTCAATGCCTCCTATATCCGTGTACATGGCTAAAACGGTCCCCTCAGACAATATACCCTCTACTTTTAAAAGTTTGGATACTATCAAAGTAAATAAAAAACCCTTGGGTTTCCACTTCACCCCTTTTGTCACCTTTGGTGGTGGAGGATTTGGCAGAATGATGGGCGGAGGCTTTGGCGAGAGAAAATTCAAAAGTGGGGGTGGCATTGGTGGAGGTGGTGCTGGTGGAAGTCATGGTGGTGGCTTCGGCTCTAGTAGTAGCTCTGAAGGAAGTTACATTGGTTGCTGAAGACATCGGTGGTGGCTCTAGTGGTGGTCACGGTGGTGGCACTTGCAGAAGTCACACCGGTGGTGGTGCTATTGGTGGCAGCTCTGGCGGTAGTCATGGAGGTGGCTATGGCGGTCGTTCCAGTGGTCCTATGTCTTCTAATGACCCTATTATGAATACCCTTCTTTAGAATATGGGGAAGATGCAAAATCAGCTAGGGAACCTATCCCAAGCTTTGGCCTAGCCTATCTTCTAGCCCTTCTTCTGACACAACCCATTATTGGTTGAAATCCTAAATACTCCTTTCTTGCAAGGGATGGAGATTCAAAAATTTAAGAAATACGGTGGTAAAGGGGAACCATAAACACACATGTCTACCTTTAACATCTTGTGCATGGATTTATTCCATCATGATGCATTGATGGCTAAATTGTTTCCTCGATCCCTCAAAGATACAACACTAGATTGGTATTGTTCTTTTCCCAATAATTCCATCTTCACATTCGGTCAACTTGTTAGCCAGTTCCTGTGACAGTTCCAAGCCAATATTGGACAAAAGATGACCTTATCATACCTTGTTAGATGCAAAGAAGGGGACAATGAGAAGATTACAGACTTTATAGCATAGTACCAAGCACTCTTCTCATAGATCTCGTATCCGTTACCCGATTATGATGTACAAAAGGTCTTCATAGGGAAATTACAAAGGCCTTGGCAAGATAATCTTCCCTCATGAAGTATCCTTATTTTGCACACTTGTGTGCGGCTTTACGAGAATACCAAAAAATGGTGGTTTAGTTTGAGGGTCCTCCCTCACGCTCCTACTCTGAAGGAAGATATATTATATCAATCTCAGGAAAAGGTAAAACTGTGGCGAATGTAGTAGCCACTATGGATAACGACCTCAGACATGACTGAAAGTTTACGAAGCTATTGGAATCTTATTCTTCCATCTTGCAGAAGTTGGTGAAGGATACGATCCTTACCTTGCCACCTCCTAAACCAGTTAGAGAACCATACCCTAGCTAGTATGAAGAAAATACTTATTGTTAGTACCATCGAGTTAACAGACATGATACTAAATGTTGTATGCACCCGTGTCATGTGATATAGGATCACATCAAGGACAGTAGTATCCGTCTTGATGGAGGAAAACAAAACACAAAAAAATCAGTGGTCAAAGCTAACAGTGAATTGCAGATATACATGGACCCATTTCTGTCACATTTTTCTAACATGATTATCGATCCCATTGATTCTACCTCTCACCTTGAGGCATATGTTAACATGGTTACTGCTACTCCCTCTCCTCATCTTGCGACTGACTCACCGATTGTGACATTTACCTAGCAAGATGTTCTAGCAAATAGAGATCATTCTCCACTTTATATTCCTGCTCGCCTAATGGTAAAATTGTAACAAGGGTCTTAGTCGACCCCACAAGTAGAGTGAATGTTATCACAAAGGATACATTACTCTTAAACTCCCTACAAAGGGAGAAATACGAAAAAATGAAGTCCATCATCCACACACATGATGGAATTTCTCTTAAACCCTATGGATCAATAACATTTTCCTTCCTAATGGGACCTAGGAGTGTAGACACAGTCTTCGATGTCATCCTCGATTGAGACCTATTTAGAGTAAAGCTAGGCATACCTTGGCTAGCTTCCATGAATGGGATCTCCTCCATGATTCATAAGTGCCTTAAGTTTTCCCATGAAGGTTTCATGCACGTAGTGCATGAAACTGAATATCAGCCTATGGTATACCATGGAGGATACTCGTTGGATCACTTTTGGCCCACTCCAGTCGGTCTACTCCCACAGAGAATAGACCTGATTTACAAGAACTATGTGAATTACAAAATTGGGGACAAGGGACAACCGAAGTTGACCCTTCCTATAGTTGAACGACTTGCTACCTCCTCCTCTCAAAAAGGAAAGGAAAAACTTGCTCCCTCTCGAGCTTACTCATCCACTCCCCTCTCTTGGGAAGAGTGCTAGATGAACAAGCCCGGGTCCTACCCGCTAAGTCCAATGATGCCTGCTTGGAAAAATCCCAAGGTCAGGATATGATATCTCCCTAACAGGTCATTGGGACCCTAGTATTATTTTTACAATAGAAAGAAAGGCTTGCAGAAAGAGTTCACCCCTTGACCTATTCTGGTTCCCCCAAATAGGAAAGGATCCACCTCTAAGGTGGTAGAGTCAATTCCTCCCACCGTTTCTGAACTTTCCCTTCCTTCTTCCATTTAGGAGTCTACCCTTTCGTTGGAGACAACTATGGAGGACACTCCCATGGTTGAGCATGATCCTTCTATCCCTGTGCAAGTTTTGGCTTCAGGTTCGAAGAGTCGTAGAAACTGCCTTGTGCGTAAGCGCAAGCGTTGGCGGAAGGCTCTCCTAGTCGAGCAAGCCTCCTTAGAGATCGAGGAGGAGAAGACATCATCTCGTGTTGTATCGTCCTCTTTCCCTCCTTTCATCTTTGAACCTCTCCTGGCTCCCGCTATGAGCGCACATGTACTCGGAAGGGTGCGAGTGTTCATCGCTCCTTCAATGGAGCTGCCCTTGTTGACGTCCATCCTAGATGTCTTGGCTTTCCCAAAGCCCATATACATGGTGAACAATTTGGTTGTGCCCACTGTGGTTATTTCCTCTTCTCCCTCAACCTTCCTTGTTTCATTGGTTGGGAGTTCACCTCCTCTGATGAAGAAGAAGGTTGAGAATGGCCCCTCCAACAATGGAGGATGTAAGAAGGGCCCACCTTCTTTGACAGGTGGCCTCAAATTGACTAATTCTATCCTAGCGACAAAACTAGCTCCAGCCTCCCCCAAGTTTTTCACTACTCCTAAGCTCCTCGGTGGGCTGAGCAGTGAACCTCAAGTGCAAAATCCTCTGTCCGCCGAGGTGAAACATGACACTCCTATTAAGTTCATGTTTAACTCGGTAGATGAAGTTTTGACCTTGTCAAAAATCTTCGCTAGGTTGCTGACCCTAGACCCACAAGAGCTAAGCAACAGAGACCTCACTGGTCCCTCTGTCTTGGCCCTTGTCACGAGAGGATCAGAAGCTCCTCCCCTTAACACTACACCATTGCCTACTCCTCTCCCTCTATTTGATCCTCCTTGAGAACATCTACCTCTTCCATAACCTCCTCTAGAAGGTGTTTCTTTCCCATGCTCAGTGAGTTTAGACTCTCCTTGGTTTCTTTGCTAAGTTCCTCTACCTTCATAGCCACCTCTATCTCCTCTTTGATCCCTTTGATCTCTGCCTTTGCCTCTACTCTTAGAGGCCTGATCATGTTTCCTCTTGCTTCTTCCCTCAATCTTAATAGCTAATTGGTAGCATTGGTGTACTGTCTTAGGACTTAGAAGAGTCATCTCCTCTTGGATGTTCCACTTCAAGCCGTTAATATACCTAGCCACCTTGATACTTTCATCTTCTAAAACATTGGACCTCATAATTTTTTTTTGAAACTCCTTAGTGTAAGTTTTCACATCTTGGTCTCTTTGCCTCAAGATTTGTCTCTTCTTATGTAACTAAATCTCATAATCATCTGGTATGTATGCTTCTCTCACTTTTGCCACCATACCCTTCCAAGTTGAAATAGGCTTCTTGCCTTCCTTTTCCCTCTCTATCTGAATGAATTTCCACCATGTCAAGGTAGATCCTCTCAATATAGACTTGGCCACCTTCACCTTTTGTGCTTCAATGACTCCATCACATTCAAAATGGTTCTCCATGCCTTCTATCCAATCCAGGACTAGATCAACTTCCAATTTGCCACTGAACAGTGGTATGCCTTCAAGTGTTTTCCCACTCAAAGCTTTCAATGCCTTCAAGAAAGGATCCTCTTGCAGAACAGGGTCAAGTTCAGGGGTCTTGTCTTCCTCTAAAACCTCTTCACTCTTTGGTACCCTGCCCTCCAATCCATCACTGACCTCATCAGCCTTGATTTGCACATTGCTCAATGCTTGCTCCAGTTGAGCTAGTCTTTCTCTCAACCTCCTATTATCTTCCTCCTGATCTTCAGCCTTCTTTTCCAACTCAATTTTTGTCACCATGGTTGTGGAACCACTAGATTCAAGGTCTGACATACAAGATTCTATCCCAAAATCTTTAACTTGCTATGATACCAATCCGATAGGGTAGGGTTGGATGGAACAATCACTGTTCCATGCTCTGGATCTCTGCTAGCAAGATCTCCTTAGTGTCTTAACCACCTTAACCTTTAGGACCTTCCTCATGTTTAGGTACCGCTGGTTCTCCTGGCCAAGCCCACTACTATCTCAATTCCAACCTACCAAGTCAATCTTGGTGCAATACCTTTAACTCTTCCTTAGCCCTTAATCTTCCCTAAAGGCTAACCCAACCTCAACACTCAATTTGATCTTTGTAGGGGTGAGGGAATGCTTCTAATAAGTTCACATCATTCCAATATGGTTCTAGGGAGTCCATCTTACTTCCTTTGGCCATCGCTCTCACCAAACCCTCATCTAGGGTTAAAAAGGCTACTAGCCCAAGAGCCCCTATTAGGTCTCCAACTCTGAGAAATCAGGTTAGAAGTCTAAAGTTCTCCAAAGAATGCAGGTTCTTCTCTTAGGATTCTTGGTCTTGGTGTCTATCCCTCAAAGATTCTGGAGGTCTCCATCCTCATTTGACCGTACACAACCATAACCCTCCATTTAGCAATTTAGGCCCTTTTTAAGCCATTTCTTGACCACACAGTGAACTATCAGCTTGCTCTCCATTCAAATGGACTGGTGAAGCCTCCTCCTTCATTCCAAGCCTTTTCAAGGAATCTATCTGCCTCTCCACCATGTGACTTGACAGGGAAAGGTCACCCCTGCAAACCAAGTGCTTTGCACTTCTTGTCTTCCCTAGCCGTGCAATGTCAAGCTCGCCTAGGAGAAGACTTTCTCCATGATTCCCTGACTCCTAACCACTCCTAACTCTAACCTCTTTACAAACATGGAGCTTATTCATAGTTCGCAAGGGTTTGTACACAAATTACAGTGGGAACGTAACTAAACCTCCATTATTTACAGTCTGCCAGTCAGAACAACAACTTAAAGGAAACAAACTAACTTCAAAGCACACCTGAAAATTGAACAAACTCACTAGTTACTACCACACAAAGCTTTAAGATATAACTAAACTACATTCTACAAAAAATTATAGAGCCATGATCGCTCCTGATCACACAAATTCAAAGCAAACACATAAATTACATATTCTTCTCACTTTCCACACTAGCATTCATGAACTTTCAACAATACAAAAGCTTCCAACCTTGCTTTCAGATCGGGACACACCTTATATGGGTTTCTAAATCAGTTAAGCTTGATCATAACTGCTCCATGGCCGCTTGTGGCTTTCCATAGGCCTTATTTGGAAAATTATAAAGAAAAAAAACACCTAGGAAGGTCTACAAAGGTCTTAAATCATCCTTGTAGCCAAACCCCAATCTAGCAAATGGTCAACATGACATTTGTTCACATAATACCTATTCTCAAATGCCTCTAAGGCACAAACACAAAGAATGGAAGGAGTTTGCTACATGTGGCCTACACAAATTGCCAATTCTTGACCTTCTAGTTAACTCTCCTAGATGAAATTTGGGGTGCTCCTTCACCATTCTCCCCCTCTTCATAGACATTAAGGAATGTGAGGAGAGATTAGAGATGGGTCGATTCCCCGCTTCTTGAATTGAGCTTCATCCATCCATGTAGCCTCAGATTCATGTTTTTTCTTCTACTTGTCAAGATGCTCCATGTACACTTTATGCCTTGTAGATTTCTTCACCCTTGACTCCAAGATCCTTTCTACCTGAATCTTGTCTTGAGTAGGTAAGGGTATGTTGCTTACATCCTTGAAGATATCCCTATTGGTTTGATCCATGTCACTGACTGATCCCTTATACCTAATCAAATCAGCTACATTGAACACTGGTGAAATCCCCAAATCTGCAGGTAGCTCCACCTTGTATGCATTCTTCCCATATTTGGCTAATACCTTGCATGGTCCCACTCTTTTTATCTAAAATTTGGTTGATGTACCCTTCTACAACCTAGAGTTGTTGAGGTGAACCATGACATAGTCTCCTACTGCAAATTGCAAATATTTTCTTGATAAATCTATCTTATCCTTCAACTTTTGTGTAGCCTTGGTGACTATCTTCTTTACCTGCTCTTGAATATATTTCATGGTTTGAGTGAAGTCCTTTGCATGTCCACTCCTATGTTCCATAGCTCCTAGATCCCTGAGCTCACATATAACTCTTGGATGCATTCCATACACAATTTCAAAAGGACTCTTCCCTGTGGTCTGGTTCACACTGTCATTATAAGCATACTCAGCCTGTGAGATAACCATGTCCCATGTCTGTCCATAATCTTTGGTTAGGAACCTTAGAAGGTTACCTAATACCCTATTGACCACCTATGTTTGACCATCGGTCTGAGGATGGTAAGTATATCCAAAATACAGGTTGGTACCTAATCTGCTCCATAGAGTCTTCCAAAAGTGATTTAGGAACTTCACATCCTTGTCTGAAACAATGCTTAAAGGAAATCCATGGATACTTACAATTTCCTTGAAGAAAAGGTGAGCTATATAGCTAGCATCATGAGTGGTTTTGCAAGGGATAAAGTGACTCATGAATATTTTTGAATCTATCTACCACCACATCGACACTATCAAATCTTGTCTTGGTTTTAGGGAGTCCTACCACAAAGTCCATGCTAACACACTCCCATGGTCTGTTAGGAATGGGTAGGGGTTGATATAGACCAGAATTAGTAGCTCCTCCCTTAGCTTTCATACACACTACACATTGCTCCACATACCTCCTGACCTCTCTTGACAACTTAGGCCAATAGTAGAACCTTTGCACTAGTTCTAATGTCTTGTTGATGCCAAAATTTCCACTAAGACTACCATTATGCTTTTCCTGGATGAGGTTTTCTCTCATTGACCCTTTTGGAACACATAACTGATTTCCTTTAAAAAAAATCCACTTTGCAATGTATATTCTAAGTATTGGCTATGAAAATGATTCTCAAATTCAGAACATACCTTGTAGGCCTCCGAGAAGTCTTCATCTTCCCCATAGAGATCCTTGAAACTCTCTATTCCAATGCTCTTGATCTATATCTCTTGCACAGTCAGCAATCTCTTGCTTAGTGCATCTGCTACCTTGTTCAATTTTCCCTTCTTGTGCTTGATGGTGAAAGTAAAAGCTTGGATGTACTCCATCCATTTCAAATGTCTATTGCTCAACTTCTCTTTGGTGTTGATATAACTAAGTGCCTGATTGTCAGTAAAGACCACAAACTCCTTGGGTAGAAGATAATGCCCCCACTTCCTAAGTGACTGAATCAAAGCATAAAGTTCTAGGTCATAGGTAGAATACTTCTTCTTAGCTTCATTAAGCTTTTCACTGAAGAAAGCTATGGGCCTGCCTTCTTGACTAAGCACTCCTACTACAACTCCACTAGCATCACATTCCATGGTAAACAATTTGTCAAAGCTAGGTAATAAGAGAATAGGTTGAGTTGCCACTTCTTGTTTCAGTTTCTCAAAACCTTTCTCAGCTTCTTGAGTCCACACAAGCTTAGATTTTAAACCACCCTTGATTGTATCTAGGACTGGTGCACATATGCCACTAAAGTTTCTTATGAATTTCCTATAAAATTGAGCCAATCCATGGAAACTTCTTACATCTATCCCTGTGGTTGGTGTAGGCCAGTTTAGAATAGCTTCCACCTTGCTTGGATCCATTTTCAATGATCCTTGGGACACTACAAAAACCAAATATACAAGCTCATGTTTGAAGAACTCACACTTCTCTAGGTTGATGGCTAACTTCTCCTCTTGCAATCTTCTAAGAACCAACTCCACATGTTTTAGGTGTTCTTCTACTATCTTGTTAAAGATGAGTATATCATCAAGATATACCACCACAAATATCCTTGTAAATTCCTTGAGCACTTCATTCATGAGCCTCATGAATGTGTTAGGGGCATTAGAGAGTCCAAATGGCATAAATCTCCACTCATACAACCCATCTGTTGTCTTAAAGGTTGTCTTCCACTCATCTCCATCCTTGATTCTGATCTGATGGTATCCACTCTTGAGATCCAATTTGGTGAAGTACTGAGCTCCTCCAAGACAATCCATCAAGTCCTCAATCCTAGGAATAGGAAACCTATACCTAATTGTGATTCTATTTATTGCTCTAGAATCAGTGCATAATCTCCACTTTCCTCCTTTCTTGGTTGCTAAGACCATTGGTACTGCACATGGGCTGATGCTCTTCCTAATCAATCCTTGATCTAATAACTCCTGCACTTGTCTAGCTACCTCTAGATTCTGATCCGGTGTAAGCTTATAAGCTTCTTTGTTAGGAAATGAAGCTCCAGGTATGAATTCAATCTGATGACTAATGGCCCTTTTTGGAGGTAAAGTTGTAGGTGCACCATCACTCACTATATCCTTATACTTCTCAAGAAACTTCTGGACTGCTTCGGGTATTACTATTTTCTCAGTCTTGTCCTCTTCTTTGGATTGCAACATGATCACATATCCTTCACCCCCTTGATGTAGGTTGTTAAGGAACTCCTTACCACTGCTTAATAGGACACTTGGTGTCTTTGACTGTCCTTCTTCTGACAGTGACTGCAACTTAAATGTCTTCCCATCCTGTTTAAAAGAAATAGTGTTCTCTTTCCCATGATACATGGCACTTCTGTCATACTACCACGGTCTGCCCAATAGTAGATGGAATGCATCCATGGGAAACACATCACAAATCAACTTATCCTTGTACCCTCCAATGGAAAACTCCACCGTTACTTGCTCATTGAAAAGAACACTCTGCCCTTTGTTCAACCATGTTACTTTGTAGGGGTTAGTGTGGGGTAACTTCTCCAAATTCAACTTCCTTAGTGCCTCTTCTAAGATGATGTTATCTATTGAACCTGAATCCATAATAACCTTACATACTTTCCCAAGTATTTTACATCTCACTCTAAATAAAGCTTTCCTTTGTTTTGGCTCTTCCTTGACCAGTTGTCTGATCAAAACTCTCCTAAACATCAGATTCTCCCCCATTTCAGATTCAATGTGATTGACCTCTGGTGATTTAGTACTCATGGTGTTCTCTTGAGCATATGCCACTCTCTTCTCAGTATTTGATGAAGATGCTTTCTCCGGGCACCTATAAGCTGGATGTCCTACTTGACCACAATGGTAACATTTCATAGTAGCAAAGTATGAATTGCTCCTGCCTGCTCCTCTCCCTCTATTTGATCCTCCTTGAGAAACTCTACCTCTTCCATAACCTCCTCTAGAAGGTGTTTAACTCCCATGCTCAGTGATTTTAGACTCTCCTTGGTTTCTTTGCTCAGTTCCTCTACCTTCGTAGCCACCTCTATGTCCTCTTTGATCCCTTTGATCTCTGCCTTTGCCTCTACTCTTAGAAGCCTGATCATGTTTCCTCTTTATTCTTTCCTCAATATTAATATCTTATTGGTAGCATTGGTGTACTGTCTTAGGACTTAGAAGAGTCATCTCCTCTTGGATGTTCCACTTCAAGCCGTTAAGATACCTAGCCACCTTGAGACTTTCATATTCTAAAACATTGGACCTCATACAAAGTTTTTGAAACTCCTCAGTGTAAGTGTTCACATCTTGGTCTCTTTTCCTCAAGCTTTGTCTCTTCTTATGTAATTGAATCTCATAATCATTTGGTATGTATGTTTCTCTCACTTTTGTAACCATACCCTTCCAAGTTGAAATAGGCTTCTTGCCTTCCTTTTCCCTCTCTGTCTGAATGAATTTCCACCATGTCAAGGAAAATCCTCTCAATCTAGACATGGCCACCTTCACCTTCTGTGCTTCAATGACTCCATCACATTCAAAATGGTTCTCCATGCCTTCTATCCAATCCAGGACTAGATCATCTTCTGATTTGCCATTGAACAGTGGTATGCCTTCAAGTGCTTCCCCACTCAAAGCTTCAATGCCTTCAAGAAAGGATCCTCTTGCAGAACAGGGTCAGGTTCAGGGATCTTGTCTTCCTCTACAACCTCTTCACTCCTTGGCACCCTACCCTCCAATCTATCACTGACCTCATCGGCCTTGATTTGCACATTGCTCAATGCTTGCTCCAATTGAGCTAGTATTTCTCTCAACCTCCTATTATCTTCCTCCTGATATTCAATCTTCTTTTCCAACTCAATTTTTGTCACCATGGTTGTGGAACCACTAGATTCAAGGTCTGACATACAAGATTCTATCCCAAATCTTTAACTTGCTCTGATACCAATCTGATAGGGTAGGGTTGGATGGAACAATCACTGTTCCATGCTCTAGATCTCTGCTAGCAAGGTCTCCTTGGTGTCTTAACCACCTTAACCTTTAGGACCTTCCTCATGTTTAGGTACCCCTAGTTCTCCTGGCCAAGCCCACTACTATCTCAATTCCAACCTACCAAGTCAATCTTGGTGCAATACCTTTAACTCTTCCTTAGCCCTTAATCTTCCCTAAAGGCTAACCCAACCTCAACACTCAATTTGATCTTTGCAGGGGTGTGGGAATGCTTCTAATAGGTTTGCATCATTCCAATATGGTTCTAGGGAGTCCACCTTACTTCCTTTGGCCATCGCTCTCACCAAACCCTCATCTAGGGTTAAAAAGGCTACTAGCCCAAGAGCCCCTATTAGGTCTCCAACTCTGAGAAATCAGGTTAGAAGTCTAAAGTTCTCCAAAGAATGCAGGTTCTTCTCTTAGGATTCTTGGTCCTGGTGTCTATCCCTCAAAGATTCTGGAGGTCTCCATCTTCATCTGATCGTACACAACCATAACCCTTCATTTAGCAATTTATGCCCTTTTTAAGCCATTTCTTGACCACACAATGAACTGTCAGCTTGATCTCCATTCAAATGGACTGGTGAAGCCTCCTCCTTCATGCCAATCCTTTTCAATGCATCTATCTTCCTCTCCACCACATGACTTGACAGGGAAAGGTCACCCCTACAACCCAAGTGCTTTGCACTTCTTGTCTTTCCTTGTCGGGCACTGTCAAGCTCGCCTAGGAGAAGACTTTCTCCATGATTTCCTGACTCCTAACCACTCCTAACTCTAACCTATTTACAAACATGGAGCTTAGTCACAGTTCTCAAGGGCCAATACACAAAGTACAGTGGGAATGTAACTAAACCTCCATTAGTTACAGTCTGCCAGTCAGAACAACAACTTAAAGGAAACAAACTAACTTCAAAGCACGCCTGAAAATTGAACACACTCACTAGTTACTACCACACAAATCTTTAAGATATAACTACACTACATTCTACAACAATTTATAGAGCCATGATCGCTCTCGATCATACAAATTTAAAGAAAATGCAGAAATTACATATTCTTCTCATTGTCCACACTAGCATTCATGAACTTTCAACAATACAAAATCTTCCAACCTTGCTTTCAGATCGGGACACACCTTATATAGGTTTCTAAATCAGTTAAGATCGATCATAACTGCTCCATGGCCGCTTGTGGCTTTCCGTAAGCCTTATTTGGAAAACTATAAAGAAAACTAACACCTAGGAAGGTCTACAAAGGTCTTAAATCATCCTTGTAGCCAAATCCCAATCTAGAAAATGGTCAACATGACCTTTATTCACATAATACCTGTTCTCAAATGCCTCTAAGGAACACACACAAAGAATGGAAGGATTTTGCTACATGTGGCCTACACAAATTTCCATTTCTAGACCTTCTAGTTAACTCTCCTAGATGAACTTTGGGGTGCTCCTACACCACAACCCAACTAGATCATCCTCACTTCCTTGCGCCTAGCTTAGGGGCAACCCAACTAGACCTTACCTTTCAAACAACGCGTCTATTGAGTGTACCCTCCTTCCTTTTGAAGGGTTCCCGAGGGATCCCTTTGAAAGCTTTACAACTTAGTGATGGTCTGTGTGGTTGTGCATTCACTAGCCTGCGTGACCACTTCCTGATGTGTTCTATCTACGGTTAAACATGTCGCCACCTTTGACTCTGTGGAGTCCCCTTTTCTTAGTCTCCCTCATGTGAGAGTTCTTGGGGGATACCTTTCTTATAGGTTTGTGGGTTTGTAGTGTGCTTTACTGGGTCTCCCTAATGTGAGAGTTCTTGGGGGATACCACCCTTGCAGGATCATGAGCCTACAAGGTACTTTCATACTTTATCTTTGTAGTTCTGTGGAACTATGAAGTCCTCTCCTGCACTCCCGATTTTGCTAGACTGTGCTCTACTTCCTTGTCAGTTCAGGTATACACCTCTTACTCTGTTACTTCTTTACTACTCTACTTTACCGAAGCAGTCATTAGTACTTGTGCTCATTAAAGTGGGGGAAAAATATATGAGCGTGAATTTTCACCCCTAACAAAAATTCCCCTTTCACCCTTACACAATTTAGAAAACCAAAGGTGGAGGATTGATTTCACTTAAGCCTGTTGCTCGTAGTCTACTTGGCGCCTTGTTTGTGTGTTGGTGGGGGCATTTCTTTCAGGGACGCCCGCATGACGTGCATACATCCCTCCAGCATGCTTACATCCCTGGCAGTTTCCTACAACTGGAGATTGCAAAGGTGTTACAGTTTTGGTTGGATGTCAAAGAGTAACATCCCTTTTTGGCTGCTTGACTTGAATATGGCCATTTTTCACCTTCTCCTTCATATTATTGACCATTCCATCCATTCTAAATTTTTGAGAGATCTTGAGTTCATCACTTCACATTTTCTCCACTCTTTGAACACTCATTCAAGCTTTGTAGCAACATTCTTTCACTCCATCGCAGCAACTTAGTACTCCATCACTCTAACAAGGTGAGCATAGGATAGACATTGTTGCAATAGAGGCTTGAGTCCCTCTCATTCTCTCCTCCAAAAGCCTTGAGCACTTTTGACAGAAGTGGTAAAATTATCTAATCTCTCCTATTTTTTTCGATTCAATAAGCATGCATTTCTTGAAGTGTTTTGTGTTTACGTATCTTGTAGTTTCTCTTCTTTATCATTATCTCTACTATTCTAAACTTTGCTGTCCGTGGAGGTGGAAACACCAAGACTGGGGTCTGACTGAGGTGGGCCCCTATACAACCCCAAAAATTTCTCCCTCTATTGTGTGCAGGTGGAGAGAGTTCGAAGTAAGTTGGCGAGGAGGATATTCTACGAGATTATCTTTGTCACCCTCTCGGTAATATACTTCCTTTATCATGTTAATTTGTAATTTTGTACTTCTTAATACTATTTTTTCATTCTAGAAACTTGTAGACTAGGTTGTTAGTCCTTCCTTAGAGAAAAGCCTCATCTCTCTGGTTTTCTAGCTGTACGGACGCCAATGCACCTATGAGATGCCAACGCGCTACGTTGTCGTCCCAGAACCATGCTTCTGTCCTCGAATAGAGAGCTACTTGAGATGCAGAGTTGAATCTAGAAAGCGAATCTTCTTGTCTCCCTTCAATTCTCAAGATTAAAAAGTGAATGAAGGATGCATATTCCTCATCAATCTCATCCCTCCTATTCTAACCTTCATTTAAGCTGAGGTAAGTTAGGGAAACCTTTCCACTTTTGGCCTTTCGTGACCTAGCCCGCCTTGCAATGGGTGGTCCCGTATCTTACACTTTGTCTCCTGTTATTTATTCCTGATTTGGTTGGGGATTGATGATCTTTCACCTCTTACCAAGGTTACCTAATATATATGAATAAAGGAAAATCTTAGCTTGTGAAACCATATCCCCATGTGCCCGTTCTGTACATGCTCTCTTTTCTTTTGTTTTCTCTTGATCTTTCTCTCTCCTTTGGTTGAGTTGTCCATCTTATTTGTGACAACACCACTTCTACACAACTTGGTCTTTAGAAAATACATTCCTTGTCAAGAGAATCTCTTCTAAAGACCCCTCACACACCTCCTTGTTGGAATTGCATTCTCAACTTGAAACCCTAATGGAACATGCTTCCTTCATCAGGGGTTCGTAAAGAAAGGACTTGGAAACCTTAGTCTGAAGTGGGATGAATATTGATCTTCCCCTTGCATGGGGGCTTATCCTTCCTTTCAAATTCCTTGATGAAGTGGACATATTTTGAAGGGATTCCTTGATGATGAATCAATTTGAGAAGGAAATGGTAGCTTATGGACGGTGTGTCCCTTGAGTAGACCCCTCATATTTATATCAGGTTCTCGAGGGACCCCTTCAACTTGTTTTAACACATTCTATAGTGTCTAACTCGGGCGAAACTCGACCAGATCGGTTTCACATCTTGCATCTAGTTTGGGGGAAGCCTGACTAGACCTACTTCATATCCTTACATCTAGCTTGGGGGCAACATGACTAGACTTCACTTTTCAAATAATGAGTCCCTTGAGTGGACCTTCCTTCCTTTTGAAGAGTTCCCGAGGGATTCCTTTGAAATTTTTACAACTTAGCGATGTTTTGCGTGACTATCCATTTACCGGCCTGCACGACCACTTCTTAATGTGTTCTATCTATGGGTAAACATGTCACCAAATCTGACTTTACGGAGTCCTCTCTGATCGGTCTCCTTCATGTGAGATTTATTGAAGGATACCTCCCTTGTAGGATAGTGATGCTATGAGGTTCTTTCATTCTTCAGCTTTATAGTTTTGTGCAACTATACAGTCCTTTCTTGCTCTCTCAAGTTCGCTAGATTGTGCTTTGCTTCCTCGTCGATTTAGGTATACATTTCTTACCTTGTCACCTTCTTACTACTCTACTTTACTGAAGCACTCATCAGTACTTGTGATCGCTAAAGTTGAGGAAAAATGCATAGGTGTGAATTTGCACCCCTAATGCAAATTCCCCTCTACCCCCTTACACTTTAGAAAACCTAAGGTAGAGGCTTAATTCCACTTAAGCCTGCTACTCACATCACACTTGGCATCCAATTTGTGTGTCAGTGGAGGTGTTTCTTCCGGGGACACTCGCATGGCGCGTAGAATTTCGTGCGGTGCACTTACATCCCTAGCATATTCCTACGATTGGAGTCTACAAATACATTACACTTCCTACTAGAAGTCAAAATGTAACACCTCCCTTCAGCTAACCGACTCGAATATGGTCGTTGTTCATCCTTTCCTTCATATTATTCACTCTCTAATTCATTTTGAGGTTTTGCAAAATCAACTTGAGGACTCTCTCCATTTCATTCACTTATCCACAAGCTTTGTAGCAACACTTTATAGTCCATTACAACAATCTACCACTCCATCACTCCAATAGTGCAAGCGCAGGACTAACACCATGACAGTAGAGGCTTGGTTCCTCTCATCTTCTCCTCCACTATCCTTGAGCACTTTGGATGGAGGTGGTAAGCTCCTCTTATCTTCTCTATCGCTTTGGTTGAGTAAGCATGTACTATTTTGTAGTGTCTTTTATTTACATAGCTTGTATTCTCTTCTTTATCACTATTTCTATCATTGCAAACTTGGTTGTCCTTGGAGGTGGAAACACCAAATAGCCCCCCAAAGTTTTCTCACTTTTCTATGTGCAGGTGGAGAGAACTTGGAGAAAAATGGCGAGAAGATTGTTGCATGATATTGTATTCGTCACCCTTGTAGTAATTTACTTCCTTTATCATGTTTGTTTATACCTTTCACTCTTCTTAGTCTTTTTGTTCACTTCTCAAAAATTCTAAATTAGGTTATCAGTCTTTCTTTTAGAATTTAACCTCGTCTCTCTGGTTTTCTGTCTATACGGATGCCAACACACCTGTGAGATGCCAGCGCATTGTGTTGTCATCCCAGAACAGTGCTTCCGCCCTCTAACAAAGAACTATCTAAGACATAGAGTTGACCTTGAAGATCGACTCACCTAGTCTCCCCTCAACTCTCAGGTTTGCAGAGTGATCGAAGGACTTTATAGTCCTCATTATTCTCATCCCGCCTACCCTAACCTTACTTTAAACTGAGGTAAGTTAGGGCAGCCATACTGCTCTTGGCCTTTTGTGACCTGGGGCCTTGTAGTGGCTTGTCCCCCTCTCTTACACATATGTTCTGCACCAAAATGAATCTTGATAAATATTCATTTGATCCTTCCTCAATCTATCAATGGTGTGTCTCTCTGGGTATCCTTGGTTTACAATTTTGAAAATATTTTCTTATCATGTGGTCTAGTTAGTTTTTTGGACCAATCATAGTTGTAAGGTTTGTTATATAGTATTTAACCTTCATTATTTAGTGAGACTTGGAAATAGTATTTGAAGGCATCCCCTTCAAATTTTTCACAACCTTATATGTGAGATCCTTTATAGCACCAATTATTTTGTCCAATTTTTCCTCAACAAGAGGGGCTTACCAAAATTAACTGCTCACATTCTTTAAATTTTAAGATCAAATATTTTAACACCTTTACTATATGCTATCATGTGTTTCTCTCTATATTTCTAACCATTTAATAAGCCTCTCTTAATTTTTAAGGGTTCTCATCACACAATAAATGACCCAACTTGATAGAAAATGATCCATAGTGTGAAACAAGAAACATAGGTTCATTTAGCCTCATGTGAAGAGGCACTTCCCTCATTGTTATCACAAAATTTTGTTAAAATTAATAGCTACTTCATTTTTCCCTTTCCTTAAGGTTTGCAACTTGTGTGTTGAAAGTTTAGAATCTTTGTTTTGGATATTGTAACCTAAAAATCCTCTTAAATTCATCTGAAAAGTCTATGGTCTTATTTGGGAGGTCCTTGTACTATTCCTTAGTACTCTCTCCTAGTGATTACACAAAGTTTCATCATAACATCTTCATCTTCTATCTTACATTCATTTGTCATATTAATGCAAAGGCTCAAGTGGTCCTCACCAATAATAGCATTATTTCCTTGGAAATTTAAGAACCTTTCCTCTAATCTCTAAATAATTTTAGATTATGATACCCAAAATGCCAAAATATTCAAACTATTTATTTCTCTCTTTAATCCTAACGGTTATCTTACTACGGTGAACCTTTAAGCATATATTTTTGGGTTGACCCCCATGTTTTACCCTACATTTGGTTTCTAAGGGTTTTACAGATTTAGAAGCTTCTTATTTTTCTACACATTATTCATGTACTAATTAGGAATATTTTGTGCATTATTTTTATTTCCCATATGCTATTGAGCAATATAAGCACATGATATTGAGTTAGCTAATCAATTTCATCCTAAATTTACTATCTTCTCCTCCTAGATCAATCAATTCTAACATTTCATTTAATTTTCTACTCTTTCATTAAATTTATTTTATATTTGTTGATATGAATTATGGAAGGTTTGGTCATGGTGAGACTTGTAAGAGCTTGTAGGTGAATCCTATTGCTATTTAATTTGATTAGGAATGTCATATGTCACTACCTATAAATATCCAAGTTGATCTCTACCTGCTCTACCAAGCACTATCTTATTCCTTCTCATATCATATTCATCCATGTTCATTCTCGTTCTTTTGATTAATTGACCAACCAAGTCATTATAAGTATATTAATAATAATCTTATTAATACTAATCTCTTAAGTAAACAAATTTTTTTCTCTACCTAAGGTGCTTACATTCTCTGTATCATTCTATTTAGAGGATGTGCTTCTATATTTTTTATTTTCCACTTAGTACAGTGATCTACATGATGGATTATTCTATCCATTACTAGGTTCAATTGATATTGATGAATTTTGGTTAGTCTTGCAAATTCACCACTTCTTGAATTCAAAATATTAAATCTTCTTGATAATAATACATTGCTACAACCAAAACCATTGTCCAAGATAATATTCACTAGATGAAACAGGAAATCAAGTTACAAACGTGTGAATGATTAAATGAAAGTTAAATTATCCATGACAAAGGTACCATTTTTTGGTGCTCAAAGTTGTAAATCTCTAAATCCCTAAGATTAGATATTTTCCCAGGTGCTAGGGGTGTCAAACCTACGAAAAATATCACAAAACCTATATTTAGGTTGGGAAATTATGGACCAAGTAATAAGGTAGGTAAGACCTCCTTCACTTTTAGTTTTGTAAGACTAAGGGGGGTTCCCCTAAGGTGTTCAGTTAAATGAAACTACAAGGATTGAATAATTACCTTTCTACAAACAATACACACTACACAATGTATCCCTATACTAGTTGTCACAATATATCTATATGTTGGTTTGACAAAGGATAACTTGCACCTCATGGTCTAGTAAACACCCAAATGTTTTTGTAAGAATCACCCATCCTTACATGAATTTAGATACAAAAAATTGAGGTAAACAAGTTTCAAACTATGTAATTGTATCATATTACATCCACAAGTTGTAGGTTCATATTTGTGCTTTAGCCCAGTCCCACACACTCACATAACTAACCCAAAGAGATGTACATAGTCCACTTAATGGATTAAATTAAATCATAAAATTTCAACACCATAATAGATGAACTTGTAATATTATTTAACCATTTGCATCAAAATCATAACTAGATGCAGTGCATACTTAATTTATTTATTTTTCATGTGTATAAATATTTATTTTAACATGTGTTTATTAATTAATGCCAACTCTTAAACCATAAGAATTCGTGCACCATATTTTTTGGAGTGTTGGACTAGAGCTTCATTTCCAATTTCATTCAATTATCTGTTGGACTTGAAATAAACATTATCTAGATATTGGCTATTCTTAATGGATCCATTGTTTTGGAGAACAAGTATCTCATCCCATATTGGTGGATGTACCCATGACAAAAGCTAAGAAAACAGCAACAAAAATATCATATAATATAATATAAGAAGAGAAACAAAGATATTAATGACTATTGTTCACTAATTTTATTTATCAAAATAGAAATTACATTTATAGAAATTTATAGAAATTACAACTCAAAACCAATTCCTATAATCTTGGAATGTAGCTTGATACCTAAGTTCTAAAACTAACGGACAATACACTAATGACTATATCCACAACAAATCTTACTAACACTTAACTATATAACTTGGACAACTCTAAGAATCATATTGTCAATGTCATTACTAACATGTTCAACTCTTCAAATTCACAACAACACACAAGCACTTGTGGATGTTGGATGTACAATTATCTCAAACACCCTTCCTACAACAAAACATCCACTAAAATGTAAAAGGAGCACACCGCCACTCCTTTGAAGCCTCAAGCACCTCTCCTTCCTCAACACCACAATTGAAGGTATTCCAAGGAACCTATATTTCCTTTGACAACCTTTTCATATGTTCTTTGATGATCCCAACATATCTAACATTTATTAGGATTATTTTTTCATCTTATTCATACTTTACAAGTCTAACCAACCAATGAGATGAATAGATTCTCCAATGTTAATTGCATTGAAGGAACCAATCACCTATTGCACAATATAAATATTTTTTTTCTCATTCAAGCCAAAGCTCTTGTTATAAAAAAATACATAAAGTTAACCAAAATCTAGATTAAAATATTTTCTAGGGATAACATGATGTCACCAACATTGACAACAATAACTCCCTCTTTGTTTTGTTTCAAAAACCTCTTCTTTAATGGAAAATACACAAAAAAATATATTACTAATTGCAATGACAACAAATTGGCATTCTTGTAGCATTATTGTCACACAAATCCTCTCCACTAATTCACATTTTAGCCAAATAATTAGATTCGATTCATGCACTAAACATATGAATCACACTTTTGCACACCATACTTAAGTTACTATCTCTACAACATACTCTATCTCCCATCCTCCAATGATCAACTCTAAAGATGCTTTCATAATTCTCAAGATGTTACACTCCCATGATGGAGTCATGCCCAATCTAGGTCTGATACAATGATAAAATCTAAGAAAATATCAATAGAAATATCATACAGTATAATGTAAGAAGTAAATAGAGATATTAAAAACTGTTGTTTACTAATTTTATGAACAAAATAGAGACTAAATTTATAAAGATTACATTCAAAACCAATTTTTATAATCTTGGAATCTAACTTGATATCTAATTAAAAGTAATTGATAACACACTAACAATTATGAACACAACTACAAATCTCATTAACTTAAGTATCCAACTTGAACACCTCTAAGAATCTAATTACCAACACTATTATTAATTAGCACATATTCACTTCTTCAAATTTATAACAAACACCTTTAATTATATCCAACTACTTATGTACTATACTAATATTGTAGATTTTACTTTGCATCTAATCCATTAAGTTCCCATTCAACCATTTTGTGAAAACACATTTATTTTCAATACTAATCTATTTCACCTACAATTTGAGAGAAGGGAATAGTTTAATTCCATAGCCAACTAACAAAATATCAATTTCAATTTGAAGAAGATATAGAGCTATCGATATCATTCCTCAATATCTACGAAAAAAATCTAACAAATTCATTTTTAATTTTAGAGTCTCAACGTTAAATCTACATCTTTTTCATCTTTTTGTTCGTTGGCTTCTGGATCAATTTCAATCCCAGATAGCTCTTTTATTTTGGACTCAATTTCAACTTCACCATCTTCCTATTTTTTTCTTTTTCTTTTGGATCAATCTGAAGGCCCAATTATTTTTTTGATTTAATATTAGCATTGATCTCAAACCCAAATAGCTTTAGAAAATCATCTAACTTATTTTCACTTTCATCTTCCATGACTTCTCTTTTTCCAAGTTGCCTGGATCCATGGAAATGATTGCTAGTTTTCTGATGTGATGGATAATGAATGTGATCTGTATTCTTATATTCTCTGATTTTTTCATGATATTTCACTAACTCTTTGGGCTCACAAATATTCACAGTTGGCACATTTAATGAGCTTAGTGAGCTAGATGCGGCATTAATTTCATGTGCTTGAAGTAGCGTATATGAACCAGATTGATCTTCAACACAATTGGTGCTTGTCAAATTCTTAGAGGCATTAACTGTAATGTAAAATTTGTTGCTTGGCATCTTACAATCCCTAGAAATAGAAACCATATCTCCTCCTTTCAAATCCTTATCTTTGACAAATCTTTTCCATCCTCTTGTAAGCACATAACTCTGGCTACTTTTTCAAAATGAAAATCTAAATTGCCATTCTCTACTAAAACAAAATAACAGAGCAGGAGCAGAAAATTGACAGCAGAGCATGAGCAGAGCATTGGAGAACTCACGTATTACTTGATATTAACAGCATAAAGCAATTACATATTTATACACAAATCAGACTCAACAAGATTCCTAAAAACCTGCTAACAGATTCAACAGTTGGCTGTAGCTAATCGACAACATGTTGAGTTTTTATTGACGGCAAACTAGACTCGACTGCCAACAAACTGGAATGAATAAACAACTCAAACAGTTTGTTGTTGACTCCTACTCAAACTCTTCTACATACATATTTGTATTATTGACTTATTCCAACACTCCCCCTTAAGGAATAATGGAATTATGCTGGACTCTTAACATATCTCTATATAATACAAATTTTATCTTGCCCAATGGCTTAGTAAATACATCAGCCATATTATCAATTGTGTTACAATATTGCAGCTCTATCTCCTGAGACTGAATCTTCTCTCTTACAAAATGATGTTGAGTTTCAATGTGTTTTGATCTTGCATGATAAACTGGATTGTTTGCTAGCTTGATTGTACTTTGATTGTCACACTTGATTGGGGTTGGTCCGTCTTGTTTTTGTCCCATATCTTCAAGAATCCGCCTTAGCCAAATACCTTCACAAGTAGCACTACAAAATGCTTTGTACTCAGCTTCTGTAGATGATAAAGAAACAGTTGATTGCTTCTTGCTGCTCCAAGAAACAACACCTGATCCTATGCTGAAAGCATAACCAGTTGTTGATTTACGATCATCTGGATCACCTGCCCAATCAGAATCTGAATAACCTGTCAACTCAACATTCAAATGGTTAGTATATTCAATGCCATGATCTGTGGTACCCTGTAGGTATCGAATGACTCTGTTTGCTGCTTTCCAATGAGGCTCAAGAGGCTTAGCCATGAATTGGCTAACTATGTTGACTGAATATGCAATATCAGGCCTTGTAGTGGTCAAGTAGTTCGAACTTCCCACCATCTGCCTATACAAAGTCCCGTTGACTTCTGTAGCATCATTATCACTAGAAAGCTTAACATTTTGTTCTAATGGAGTAGACACTACTTTACAATCTTGCATATTGAACCTTTGAAGCAATTTCTTTGCATACTTTTTTTGAGTAATCACAGTCTTACCATCTTGTCTCCATACTTCAATTCCTAAACAATAATGCATTTTACCAAGATCCTTCATTTCAAATGCCTGTGATAAATCTTTTTTGATTTCATCAATCAAACTTATAGCACTTCCTGTTATGATTAAGTCATCCACATACAATGAAATCAAAACAAAATTCCCATGTTTATCATTCTTTATGTACAAATTTGGATCATTTCTACTCTTGATAAACCCTTGTTGAAAGAAGAATTTATCAATTTTCTCATACCATGATCTTGGTGCTTGTTTGAGACCATATAATGCTTTCTTTAACCTGGATACCAAATGTTCTTTTCCCTTCTTTATAAAGCCTTTAGGTTGAACAAGATAAATTTCTTCTTTTAGATCACCATTTAAAAATGTTGACTTAACATCCATTTGATGAAGATTCCAATTAAACCTAGTAGCAAGTGCAATCATAAGTCTAATAGTATTCATTTTAGCTATAGGTGCAAAAGTATCTTCATAATCTATTCCTTCCTTTTGTGTATAACCTTTTGCAACTAATCTAGCTTTGAATTTATCAATAGTACCATCAGCTTTAAACTTAGTCTTGAATAACCATTTAGAGCCTATAGGAATTATATTTGCAGGTAATTCAACCAATTCCGAAGTACCATTATCCATAATTGAATCATATTCTTCTTGCATTGCATTCATCCATTCCTTATGATCCTTAGCTTCTTCAAAATTTTGAGGTTCATCTACACTCATTACTTGAGCCATTAGAGCATAGTCATTATACCTGATTGGTGCCTTTACTTACCTTGTTGATCTTCTTAATGCTTCATTGCTGATAGGAGTAGCTTCACCTTGCCTTACTTCATGTCCACTTTGATCATGGGTTTTCTGATCACCAATATCTGAACCTGCACTGTCTTCTTCAAGAAGTTTCCATGATGTAGTTTTATCCTCCTTTTCTTCCTCTTGAACATCACCAACAAACTCATGAAATATAACATCTCTACAAGCAAACACCCTGTGAGTAGATGGATCATATACCTTGTAAGCCTTGTGATCAACACAATAATGACAAAATGCCTTACTTCCAAAAATACTCAAATGACTAATAATAGGTTTAGCACCAATAAGAGCTTCATAATGAGTTTTATTTTCTAGATACTTTGTAGGTCTTCTATTCAACAAATAAACAGCTGTACTAACTGCTTCAGCCCACAAATTGTTAGGGAGGTTGTTTTCTTTTAGCATACTCCTAGCACACTCAACAATTGTCCTATTTTTTCTTTCGGCAACACCATTTTGCTTTGGACTATAGGAAACTGTGTATTGCTTATGAATACCATTAGTTTTACAATAGTTCACAAAATTTTCTGAAGTATATTCCCCCCCTTGATCTGATCTAAGAATCTTAATATTGTGAGATGTTTGTTTTTCCACCATACTTTGAAACTCTTTGAAATATTTAAAAACTTCACTCTTGTTTCTTAATAAATACACCCAAGTATATCTTGTGCAATCATCAATAAATATAAGAAAGTAGGAAGCTCCCCCAAGTGATTGAGTTTGCATGGGACCACACACATCTGAATGTACTAATTCAAAAATATCCCTTTGCCTTTGATTAGACCTTTTTGCAAATTCATTTCTATGCTGTTTACCCAATGCACAACCATCACAACTAATTTAATCATCCTTTAATATTGGAAGACCTTGCACCATCTCTTTTCTTTGTAGAGTAATAAGATCCTAAAGATTTAAATGACCATACCTTTTATGCCATAGCTCTTTTGTGGATACACATGTAGAAGCCAATACTTGATGCTTGTCCACTTTCAAATCAAGTTTATACAAGCCTCCTGTTCTAATACCTTCAACAATCACATTACAATTATCTTTCATATCTTTTACTTGGCAACATATTTTCAAGAACTCAACCTTAAGACCTTGATCAGTAATAGCTGAAACTGAAATAAAAATTTTCTTAATTCCTGGGACATACATAACATTAGAAAGTTTCTTTACATAACCATTACGTAGTTGCACACTAATATCACCACATCCTTTTACATCATGAGATCTATTATCTCCTAAATAGATCTTACTACCATTGTTTTTCTGATGAAAATTTGTAAACCAATTTCTATGACATGACATATGAATAGATGCCCCTGAATCTATAAACCAGTTATTACACTCATTTGTTTCAGCTGAAAGGGCAACATCAGAAATAAACAACTTTAAATCATGAAGGTTATCACTTATTGAATCCTCACCCTTCACAAAATTACCCTCATATTTGTTGTTTTTGGACTCATTATTCTTCTTTTTCCAACATTCATAAGCATAATGACCAAGTTTTCCACAATAATTACAATTTCTATTTTTCTTTACATTTGATTTGGATGATGCTCCTTCTTGATACCTTTTGTTCTCAGATTTACCTCCTCCTTTGTTCTTTGACCATTGCTTTTCTTTGAATGGCATCTTGTCTTTGGCCATCAAAGCTGAATCAGCATTCTGAATTCTGCTGTCCATGTGCTTCTTCCTCTCTTCTTCTTGTAGGAGGATACCCGCCAAACTCTCAAAAGAAGGTGGCTTTTCCCTTGCAGCCAAGCTAGTAATAAAGACATGATAATCACTAACCATTCCATTCAGAGTAACTGTTACTAGATCATTATTAGAGACTTTTTCACCAATATCAGCTAATTTATACCTTAGCTCTTTAATTCTGGATAAATAATCAGTAATATTTTCATTTACTTCCATTTTAATAGAAAGCAATTTGCTCTTTAAAAACAAAATTCTGTTTGTAATCTCATACAAACCTTTCAATGCTGTCCATGTATCTTTAGAGGTGGAGATATCTCTAATATGAGGGATCACTGAATCCTTTATTGACATACGCAAGAGAATCTTAGCTTTGGATTCTCTTTTCTCCCAATCTTTAACAGTATCGGGTGGTGCTGTTGGTTTAGCCTCAGCGCCAGTTACAATACTCCAAACATTGTAACCTTCCATTAAAGTCTGCATCTTGAACTTCCAATTAACATAATTGGAACCATCTAACTTATTTGATTCAGTTAGATAAGTATCTGAAAGATTTGCCATATTTAAAAACAAATCAACAAAGAAAAACTTTTACCAATTTCTTACATTTTGAGACTAACACTTCTTAGTCACCTTGGACACTATCACAATCAGCACTCTTCAACAGCACACTAAGGCACAACACTACCTGTTTGAACTCCTTCAATATTCTTTGCTGCTCAACAAGACACGTTTACTGTCTAACATAGGCCAGCACTCTAGAGACCTCAAAGCTGGCTCTGATACCAAAACAAAATAATAGAGTAGGAGCAGCAAATTGAGAACAGATCAAGAAACAGAGCATGAGAAGAGCATTGGAGAACTCACGTATTACTTGATATTAATAGCATAAAGAAATTACATATTTATACACAAATTAGACTCAACAAGATTCCTAAAAACCTGCTAACAGATTCAACAGTTGGCTGTAGCTAATCGACTACATGTTGAGTTTTTAACTTTTTGTTGACAGCAAACTAGACTTGACTGCAAACAAACTGAAATGAATAAACAGCTCAAACAGTTTGTTGTTGACTCCTACTCAAACTCTTCTACATGCATATTTGCATTATTGACTTATTCCAACATACTATTACTTGTATCCGCAAATGTAAGAAAATTTTCTGATTGGGCATCTAACTTATCCTTAGGAAAATGATGTTCAACATGTTGTTTTGGGATCACTAGCCTGTTTAATTTACCCACATCACTAGCAGTCATCTACTTTTCAAATAAATGTTGCCTATCCGTCATGGGGTCTCCTGGAATCATATTCTTACCTATCTTCTCTACATTAGATATATCCTGATTATCATATTGTTGGAATTAACGCTCCACCAGCAATGAATGAGTCAATAGTAAAATGAAGTTTAGCTGTGAAGAGTTTCAACTTGGTGTCATTAAATTTAGTTTGTTGTCAATAACGACAGTTTGATGTCAATCATTTTAATTAGCTATCAATGTAATTAGCACAATTGTAAGAAGGTTGCTGAATCTTCTACACCTATAAAATTGTAACTTGCATATGCATAAACCAAATCTTTTCATTTTGTTATTTTTTGTTCTGCTCTCTTCTCTGTTTACCTCTGTTGTGCTATATTTTATCACATAACAATAGAAATAAAAAAGTCCAGAAGGGAACCAAAATAGAGAAAACTAATGCTCAACAAGATTTATCAGATATCTGATAGCTTGCCACTCCCTATTAAAAATGTTGATTTTGTCAATGAAGGAAACCACACGAGGAGTCTCCTCAACCTCTTTTCATTTTCCTTTTTCTTCCAACCTCTTGGCTAGTTTTGATAGTCCAATAATATCATCTATTATTATCCATGAATGTTTTTTACATGTGCCTTATTATTATGTTATCTTTAGCAATATAACACACTTAATGTGCTTTACTTGTTATCATTTCCCCCTTATCTCTAGTTCCTTGCATCCTATGTGCACTCAAGTGGACGGGATGTGTATTATCATTGAGATTCCTTCACGTGATTATAGTGATGTAGTTACATGATAGTTGTGATCAATTCAAATATTTTTTAAAAGATAAGCAACATTTACAAGGTGCTATTCCCTCTACACAAAATGTCAAAAAGGCCAAAGGAAAGCATAGGTCAAACAAAACTTGAACTAGAAGTACAAACAAAAACAACTGACCAACAGCTGTAGAAAAACAAAAATTAGACAACTCCCGAAATAGAGGGGTCTAAACTAAATCCTCGAACCCGAGGCCTAGAAGAGGCAACAGATTTGGGAAGACCCTTCTTCTTCTGTAGCACAACCGACCAGGAAGGCTCAGACTCGAGAACCAACGAGTGAGGCGAGGGGAGTGGATCCACAACAATCACCTCGAAAGAGGAGCCACCACACAACGAGGGAGCTGACAATGAAACAACGGAGACAAGAGCTAACACATGTCCAACAACATCGAATAACGAAGGACTGGCAAGTTCAGGCTGACCATCAACAACAAAAGGTTCCGACAGCACATAGACACCAACAGGCATAGGAGATACATCATCAGCAAAAACCATCAGTGGTGCCACAAGGGGGACCACTAGAAGAGGAGCAAGGGTAAGTTCCTGAGAAGAAACGATAGGGTCAACCTCCGCAGAAGAAACTCCCGAAGGAGGAGAACCTACCGTGAGATGATCTGAGAGAGCATCCTTCCACCAAGTTGCATCGACTTTACAACGGGCCAGAGGGCAAGCAGAGGCCAAGTGACCCACCGAGAAGCATTTCCTACACCGAAAGGGGAGACCCTCATAGTTCAAGAGCTGTGTCCAAGGTCTTTCCTCCACCAGTAAGACTACATCACTATGGAGAGGTTTTGAGATGTCCAAATCCACCAACAACCGAGCCACCGTAGTCTGCCCCAACTCCCTAGTCACAGAATCAACCATTAAGAAGTGTCCAATGGTATTGCCAATAACTTCATAGCAAGATTCCTCCCAAAAATGGAGAGGGAGATTCGACAGATGGACCCAAACTGGTCTGGTGTTCAACGGCTCCGTAAGGGGATTAAGAGCACGAGACCAAGGCCTGATGGACAGAGAATGAATACCCTGTATCCACCCCGTATCCAACACATAGTTTTTCTTTGCGATTGAGGCAAAGGTAGCAATGAAAAAACCCCTAGCACTAGGGTAGAGATCGATCTCCCCAGAGACCAATGACTTCCAGGAGATAGACACCCAATTATGGGGATCGGGGAGGGAAGGCCACATGCCATTATACCTGTAGACCATTTCCAATTTCAAATAAAAATATTCATTTTCAAGTACCTCAAAACCACAAACCACAACAGGGAATCCCTGGCACAAGGCAGAGGCCGACGAGCCTGAACAGGAGGTTGACCCACCTTAGCAGCCTCAGAGAAGGACTTTACCTGGCGAGAAGAACCCCCAACAATAGGAAACGATCTAGGAGCGGAGCTCACAAAAGAATCAACCGTTAGAGAAGCAACAACATGAGGGACAATCTACACACCCGGAGGGGGAGGGCCCCCACAAGCCCGCACCTCATAGAACATAGGATCAGAAACCCCATTGGAGAACAGATGATCCGCGGAGGGAGGCACTGCAGATCGAGGGAAACCAGCGGAAGAAGGGACTCCACCGGTCAGCCCCTAGCAGCCCACGCCAACATGAGACAAAGACAGATCCATCGCATCCCTGCCAGACTCAACAACGCTGTTCAAATGCAAATTTGCTCGTTTTTTCCCACTCAGTGCCATTCTTTTTTTATCTTTTAGAATAATGTGATCAATTTAAATATTATTAGACAAAGATTCATTACTTTCTCTAAATAGAGACCTTTTATATTTTATCTACTTGGTTGAGTCGTTTATACAGATTTTTTTTATCACTTTTCATAATAGATTAATTTTCTTTTCTTACCCTTTTTTGCCTTTTTTTTACTTAAAAACTAGTTAGCAAGTTGTGATTACACTCAAATTTTAAATAATTGACATACACTATTCATGATAATTTTTTCTCTTGTGCTTGTAGGTTCTTGAAATATAACACTCCTGTTGATAAGTGCACACATGATTTGCATTAATTATTTGTTACTTTACATAGATCCATATACTTTGAGTTTTTGAAAGATATTTAATTTCCATGTTGGCTACTTAATTTTACTTTGACATTCATTCGAGCATAGTATTTCACATGCAAGTGAAAGTGGGAGCAAAAAGTGATTTGGTGAAAATTGTAATATCCATGATCTTTTTCTTATATTTTGTGATCATAAATAATGACAACTATTATTGAATTCCATCATCACTCATGCATAAAATCCATCCAATTTTCCAAATATTACCTTTTTCCATCTTAGTTCAAGTACACAAGTGTAGAATTAATCTACATTAAAATGTCCAAAAGTGAATTCACCCTTTCACTTGATGATCATTATGAGAATTGATTAAACTGTGAATTGTCTAAATTACACACTAAGGTGGTGTATTAAAGACTAACCCTAATGGAGAAAAAATATATAATTTAACTAAAGAGAACATCTAGAGTTATATTTGTAAATGGATAATTTGATAGAATACATTTGCAGTGAATCATTGACAAGTAAGACTATATAGCATGTTTTCTTGTAATTCTCAACATTGATTCATTATTGTTGAAAAGGTCCATCTAGGGTCATCACTAAGAAAAAATTGATCCTCATGGTCTAGAAAATCACCAAAGGTTCTTGTAAACATTACCTATTCTCACATGAATTTAGATACCAAGAATTAAGGAAAACAAGTTTCAAACTGCATAATTATGTTTATGTTAGGTCCACAAGGTATTGTTCACACTTGTGCTAAGGTCAACTCCACACTCACATAACTAACCCAAAAAGGTACATAGTCAAGTTTATGGGTCAACAACAAATCATAAATTACAACACCATAATAGATGAACTTGTATCATTTAAACATAAATATTTGCATCAAAATTAGAACTAAATAGCCCATTTATTTTTATTATATATTAATATTATTTATATCATTAGTTCAATTATCATTACTAGTTCTAAAATCCTTAGCATTTGCGAAACACATTTGTTATTCCAAATTGAACTATTACTTTGGAGTACAACAAGCATCTGATTCTTATCAAGGGAGGTATCCACAATAAAAACTAAGAAAATAAAAACAAAAATATAATACAATATAATATAAGAAGTGAAACAAAGATATTAACAACTACTCCACTACTTTTTCATCAAAATGAAGATTACTAACTCAAAAATAATTCCTATAATTTAAAAATCGAGCTTGACCCATAACTAAAACTACTTGACAATAAACTAACGATTAACACAACAACCTCTTATTAAGAATTAACTATATAACTTGGACAGTTCTAAGAATCTTATTATTAGTACTCTTACTAACACATGCTCAATTCTCTAAATTCCTAGAACACAAAAACATGCAGATGCTGAATATACAATTATCTCCAATAACTCGTGTATTATACCAATATTATAAAAGCTACTTTACCTCTAATCATTTAACTTCCCATCAACCATATAGCAAAAATACATTTATTTTCATTACAATATTCCCACGATCTTGTAAACAAAAAAAACAAGTTTGCCTAAAAAAGAGTTTTTTAAAATAAAATATTGAATTCAATTCAATTACGAAAATAAACGAAACGTTTGCCAAGTCAATAACAATCTATTTCACCTACAATTTGAGAGAAAGAAATAATTTAATTCCATAACCAACCAACACATAGTATCAATTTGAATAGTATCTATCGATATCACTCAATATTTATGTAACAAAAGCTAAAAAAATTCTAATTCTAATTTAGACACTCAACTATGGATCAATCTGAAACTCCAATCCTTTTTTGCTTTTGGATCAATTTCAACGCCATATTTCAGCTTTTTTTTCTTTTCGACCGATTACAATCCCAAATAGCTTTATAACATCATCTGACTCATTTTCATTTTCATGGACTCCATAGCTTTTCTTTTTCCATGTTGTGCAGATCCATCCAAAGGATTGCTGGTTTTCTGATCTGTATTCTGATCCACTTTTATTTTTTCTTGAGATTTCTCTAACTCTTTGGGCTTACAAATATTCACATTTGGCACAGTTATTGAGCTTAGTGAACTATATGTGGCATTGAATCCCTCTTCTTGAAGTAACTCATTAGAACCAGATTGATCTTCCGCACAATTATTGCTCATCAAATTCTGAGAGACATGGACTGTAATGTAAAATTTGTTGCTTGGCATCATACAATCCCTTAAAAAGGTAACCGTGTCTCCTCCTTTCAAATCCTTATCTTTCACAAACCTTCTCCATCCTCTTGTAAGCACATAACTCTGGCTGCTTTTCCAAAATGAAAATCTAAATTGCAATTCTCTACTGTTACTTGTATCCACAAAAGTAAGAAAAGTCTCTGATTGGGCATCTAACTTATCCTTAGGAAAATAAAGTTCAGCATATTGTTTTGGGATCACCAGTCTGTTTAATTTACCCACATCACTAGCAGTCATCTGCTTTTGAAAAAGATGCTGCCTAATTCTGGTTCCTCCTGGAACAATATTCTTAACCATCTTCCCTGCATTAGATATTTCCTGATTACAAGATACCACTTGATTGGGTCTGTAATGAGCATTGTACCACTTGTGCAGCTGTCTATCATAATTGTGATCCCTGATTAAATGCTTAACTTCATCAAGAGTGAGAGAATCCAGAAACTGTTTCTCAACTTCTGAAAGTGGTGGAATGGGAAAATTCAATTGATTGTTATAACATAAGAAAACTTGTTTGTTTTTCAAAACTTGAGTATTTCCATAGAAGTAGGTTGGCTTGAGGCAAAATCTTGATGCTCCTTAAAATCAACGTATCATTATGATAGAAACCCTCTAAGACACTCAATCTTAAATGACTACAACAAGGCTACTTTATGAACTTATGTAATACTTTGGTCAATACTAATGCAAATATTATAGGACAAGTTTGAATATATTTAATCAGTCCCTTACTAAAATCTAAATATTAAGGAAAATATTTTAGTTATTTTTAGTTTATTTTAGGGTTGGGTAAACCCACAAAAGTGGTTTACAATTCCAATGAGGAAGGAAAAGTTGCAAAAAATGATCCCATGCAAAAAAAATTGGTTTTTGGGGGTTCAAACGAACTTTTGGTTTGAACAAACCCATTAAATGTTGGTGTTATCTACTAAAATTGCACCCTGACTAAGCTACACGATCTAACATGTTAAGCTACAAGACATAGCATTTCATAGAAACATGAGAAGACCTCTAAAGTTGTGGGTCACTTATAAACATAGGTCAACCTCCAGAGAAGGTCGGCTTCCTAATTGGTTATCACCTAAAAACTACTATTTGTAAAAGAAAAAGGGAGAAGGAAATGCATGAAACAGAAAAATTGAACATTAAAAGTGAAGTGATACACCAAACTTAAGATAGATAACGAAACTTAGAAATCTAAAAACTTGGCTCAAACTACAAGAAATGGATTTTGCACAACTTATTACAATAAGTTTCTACATGAATATTTCACTAAAGGGTCAAAATACAAAAAACAACAAATGGAAGATATTCTTCACAATTGAAAAGTTACATGCATTTCTTAGACACAATTAGTAACTTGCATAAACTCGCATTTGCAGAAAAGGTAAAACTTATGAGACAAAGCTTGAAGGAAATCTGAAAAATCTCACTAAGAGGCTGATCAATCATTTAACATGCACAAGATTGCAAGAACAAGAAGACATGATTGAAGGAAATCTGAAAAATCTCACTAAGAGCTTGATCAATCATTTAACATGCACAAGATTGCAAGAACAAGAAGACATGAATTTCATCACCAGAAACAACCAAGGTATCTTCTGTATTCCATATCCAAAGAATTGAGTTACAACAATATGTCAAAACTATATAAGGACTTTCAAAAGTCACTTAGTACCAAAAATGCATAAAGAATAACTAACTTCAAATGAGTTACAAAAGAAACTATATCGATCCACTCCAAGTAGCTCCACCAAAAAAGGTTCTAGAAACCTCATTTTCGTAAGCCTTCAAAATGCCTAAAATCTAGCCATTGAATTTCCACCAAATAAACTCCAAAGAAGTGAAAAAGTCAAACATGACTAGGTCCAACATGATGATTCATGAAACAACCCTCAAAAAGCTTCCAAAAGCAATTAAAGCCTCCTAGATACCCTCCACATGTTTACAAACTGATTAAAACCTCCCTAGATGCTTAGTATGACATAAAGATAAGAATCTCCTCCATTTCCCACAAGACTTGGTAATATATTGACACATGATCGTATTTTGCATTTAAAAGATAATGAGTTAAATTAAATGATTTATAAATCATCATTTGAATTTAAACATTTACAATGTAAAACAATGCAAAATAAAAGACCTCCATGTATTCGGTCAAAACCCTAAGAAAAAGGTATGCAAAGTCAAAAAATGAATTCACCATGCCTAAGTCATAAGGAATAACATAGATAAAGGCATAAGACATGAAGTCAGCCCACAATGATAATAGATTACATTGTATTTAAACACTTAGGCAAAAAATGCCTAAATTTATATCGGCATGTGATTAGGGTTTCAACCCTAAACAAAGGTAAACAAAATCAAGTTTATTTCATTTGTGTCTTCGAAGCTTCATGAAGAAGCCTGGCCGCCAGTGATGAGGGTTTCAGAAAAACATTGAAGGGAATTTCTCATGAATCTTTAATGGCGGAAATCGCAGTTTCAAAGATTTTTCTTCTTTTTTTTTTACAGACAATTTTATCGTTTTACCTCATATTTTGAAGAGAAAAATCTCAAACCTAAGCTCCATTCGCAGAAAAATTAATACACTTTCTTATTTTATGTTCCTTACTGTAGATTTCACCTGTTGTTGTTACATCTGGGCTGCCATGATGATTTTCTAATTTAAGTTTCTAGAATGTACCTCATACAAAATCTTATTCAAAATGACAAAAGAAGAAATTTGAAGGTGAGATTATCATTTCAATCTTCACAGGATCTTTTCCTCTTTTTCACTTCTTTGCTCAAAACTTACTTTATGTAAAACCCACGAGGGTTTTTTGTGTTTTCCCTTTAGAAAAAAAAATCTTTGTACCTTTTAATGGCCGCCATAGTTTGTATTTTCACTTTAAAAAATTGCTCATATAAAAATAGGCTACGGGTCCTGTGCTAGATAATGAGTTTTTATGTTTAAACCCACAAGGGTTTTCCACTATATGACTCAGCGCGAGGGTTTTAACATGTCGTGCCTCGTTTTGAAGATTTACCCTTTTCTGGAAATGAAGCTCTCGGGGTTTTTTTTTGTTAAAAAAAAAAAAATTGTATTCGGGCCTCTGACAAGCCGAGGCTCCATCTATTTCCCGTTGTTGGAGATTCCATTTAAATACCTTGAATTTCCACCATTTTATACCCACTTAATTTATGGCTAAACAGGGCTCATAAAACCCTAGCCTATGAGCTTCATATTTATCTGATGTGACCATCATTTAATATTATAGCATGAATAAAAGGATAGGTAGTTGAAATGAAAGCTATCTAGGCCAATTGTTACATATAAAAAATGTGACCTTGGTGCAATGAACATAATAATCTTGTTCCAGTTATGGAACTCCTCCACGCTTTCATCTATTTTTCATGATTTTCCTATGGTTATGATGTAGAAGTAGCTCTTGTATTTGTTGTGGCTTTTCTATAGCCTTCATTACTATTTTTGAAGATTTAAATAAAAATCAGTTATGATTTCCCTTTTGTTACTATTGTTTATCTTAGTAAAATATAGAAGTAAAAACCTCAAGGCTGTGGGTTTTCTCTCAACTCTGTTTCTTCTCTTTCTTTCATTCTCCTGTAGCTTCATATGACTCTACTTGTAAATGCTTTCATCCATAGATAATGAAATACATGCTTTGGGCACCTTTTATGCATTTATTTGGAATTGTTATTGGATACATGCTATTGAACTTCTATGCATACACTGTTCATCAACATCACTTGACTCCTTCAGATTCTATGTGGCATTTTCTTTATCTCTTATTATAATTGATGCAAGACTTCAAACTTTGCTTCCATACAAAGTAAACCATATTGAAACAAAGCAAACAAGATAGTCATACAATTAACAAAACTTCCCTTTAAGGAGTGGTACCAAATGTTTCATCAAAATTGCATTTCTATAACAAGAATTTGTTCTCTCCTTGGCTCTTCCAATATCATTCTTACTGTCTACATGAACTGGGATTATCATTCTTACTTCTTTTCTTACGATTTTCCTTAGATTGTGCTTTCATGAATCAACACATCAATGCATTCATGCAACCTCTATAAACTGTCTTGACACAAAAGATTTTCTCATTCTTTATGATATTCCATGACAAGTATATGTCACCTTCAACAAGACTAAAAACTCATCATCATAAATGATATTTTCTTTCTTGAGTGAATCATAAGGAGATGAATTACCTCTTTATGCCTCTTTAAAGTAGAACAAAGCACACTGGGCTCAACCCTTGTGGGAGCCACATTTATCCAACGTGCTAAAATTTGATAAACAAAACAACAACATTAATTTTCCTATACTTGCACATGAAGCAAATAGTTAGAAAAAAAACATGTGTACATCTTAGGTGTTTTTGATGACTTGATGGTTTTCTTAGACATATAAAATATACATTGCTTATTTAATGCACATGGAGATCAGTTTATACATGCATAGGTGTTTTTATATTTAAGGTTAGAGACTTTTCATTGCTTAGAGCATTGCTCTAACATCATTTCTATTGCCAGATGCAAGAACTAGGAGAAATATGGAGCTAGAAAGGAAACAAGCAACTCGGGCAACAACAATGCAAGATGACACATCCAAAACTAGTCATTCTCAGGCAATGATTGGCCTCCCTCCTTATATGCACATTTACTTTTATTTACTTATTCATGTATATAATTTTTTTCATTTGCATTGAATAAGTAAAGTCAATCTCACGGCTTGTGTGAGACAATGTACATTTTTACATTCAATAAAATTACTTCTTTGTTCAGAAAAGATTTGTGTAAATCCTTCTTATGTTACATGCACTTGTGTGAGTGCAATAATTTACAAATGTAATCTTTTGGATTATTTCATTTATGCACTTGAATGTAATATAGGAAAGATTAAAATGTACCTTTTCTTCTTTCAATTAAAATAAATAAGCTCTACCTGATTGAGCTATAAGTAAAAATCTGGTAATAGTTGGGTCCCACATCTCTCGGGAAAATAAGCAAAGAAAATGATTGTGGAAAGGGGGTCCTCTCAAACCTTGGTTCGAGAAAACCCTAGTTCGAGTGAACCCCCATGGGTTTGCTCAAACCCCCTCTGGTTTGCTCGAACCCCCTTCTCCCCCTCTAGCACCAACAAACTCCAAAAATTTTCCCTTCAAAGCTCGGGTTGAGGATGAAAATAGAGGAGACTTCACAAACCCAACTGGATGATGGTAGTCCTCAGAACGAGTTATCCAATGAATATAGTTTTAATTTTTTTTGGTTTTATTATGTATTTGTTTTTTAGTTTTATTAAACATAAGTTTTTCACCAAAAATCAAACTCTCTATTTTGCACATGTGGAAAAATAGCAGATTATCAAAAAAATTTAAAAATCTGAGTTCGCTATATATTGAAGTCCTTGATCCAACAAAAAAAAAGAAATTTTGATACATACCAAAATGTTACGTTGTATACGGTCCGCCTATGTAAAATATGAGTGTGCTAGATATTGAAGTCCTTGATCCAACAAAAAAATGGATTTTGATACATACCAAAAAACTTACGTTGTATACGGAATTGTAATTGGTTTGACTTCGAAATTTGATTAAGAAAAAAAAATTCAATAAAACACTATGAAACCAATTGGAAACACTAGATATCATAGTTACAAATCTAAATTCAAAAAAAATAGAATTTCATCCTTCATGAAAAAAAGTTATGTTGTATACGGTGAATGTCACTCCTTAAAAATGGTGTATACGAAAAAATAAACTAGTTTTCAAAGGATATGGAAAAGGAAGTGCAATTTGATTCCAATTTTTTTTTTTTTTTTTTATTATATTTATAATCTATAGACAAAATTTCACAAATCACTAGTTTGCATCATCTTCAAATTCCTCACGGTTTAGCCACTATAGGTTCCTGAAAGTGAAGATTTAGTTAAAAAAATATTTCAGTGTCGAGTTTGGCAAAAAATTGTAAACCAGTATTGTGGGATCACCCAATAAATATTTGAAACTAGAACCTTATAAATCCCTAAGTATTTTAATATTTGTACCTAATAACATTATTGACTTAGTATTATACTTTAGAATTTAGTAGTAAACTTTAAATTAGAAAACCTTAATTGATTCTACTAGAGGCTACTAAACCCAAAAATTACATTACATTTTAACTTAAATAATAGTAATATAATGGTTGGGTTCACAAATAGAAGATAAACTGTATATTTAAATTTTTTTTTCCTAATCTACTAAACCCAAATTGCAAACATAATTTTATGCTTTAATAAGGATTACTTAGACTACAAATTAGGTTCACCATTGTAAATTAAACTATAGAGAATCTATTACATTAATCAAGTCTATAATACATTATAATGAAGCCAACAAAGATAAATAAACTCAATCCTTTCTTGGGTCTATAATCACTCATTTTTACTCTCACAACTCTTCATCCTAATTATGGATCATAGAGTGTGATATGAAACGTTGATGCAAAAAACTAGCAATAATCCAAAAGAAACTCTCCTCTCTCTAATCATTGTGGATTGTGGAATTATAATGTCTCTGATCAACCTTTAAATTAAAAGAGAGTATGTTGCAATAATAACTAATATAACAAAATTAAACTATTGTTCTTAGCTTCCATAATAATTGCAAAGATTATCTAGACTCAATGCAATAGGGATCTACAACCAAATTACCAATATTTCTTAATTAAATCAAATTCTAACACTTCCTTACAAGGTTTTTCTATAAAAACAACAAAAATGACCAATACAATGATTACAAATGACAACACACTAAAAAAATACACTAGATGCATTTGAAATTCCATGACCTTGAAGCTTGTGTGTGACCTCTGGAAGGGATTGTTTGACTAAAAAAGGGGATTTTTCCTCTACCAATTTTATTTCTAATCACTCAAATTAGATTGATGCAAGATGAAATTTAATCCATAGCAATATATCTCAAATACGTGCACCTATCATAAGGAAAATGATGCCTATATTTCACTAGAATAGGCTTGATGGTAATAATCTCCTTGTCACCAATAGAGAAACTTTTCTTTAAATATCTTGGTTTCATGCTTTCAATTTTAATGGAATCCATCTTCATTAAGAGGGTATGAGTACCTAACCCACATCCTAAAATGAATGGTTGAGAGAAATAAAAAATGGGTAATACAATGTAAGGGTTGATTATATTCTTGACCTCGTCACATGATGCTCATGCTTTATCCACCCAAGTAAAACATACTTTCTCTATCATGCTAGTTAAGAGAGTTGTTGTATGTGAAAATTATTTAATAATGCTTCTATCATGGTTGCATGAATGAAATATAATTTTCAATAGAATTGGTGTGGTAAGGAGTGCCTAGCTTACAAAGTTTAAATATTCTTTGGTCAATCTTCATTCTTTGAGAAATAGTGACATGACCCATGTATAAAATCTTTGTATTCTCAAACTCACATCCAATATCCCTTTTGAATAGATCTTACCGTTTGAGAATTCTAGGGATCAAACTTCGGCATCTTAGATGATCCTTCCATATTTTACAACATATAAAATTATCATCAAAATACTTCAAAACTAATCACCTCATATAAATTTCTGTTGAGTACTTAGTTCACCATGAATTGGGGAGTGTCTAGTGTATTATTCAAATTAGATAGCTTGATTGAGAACTCATGGTAACTTATGAGATATTTGAAATATTCCTTGTAATTGGATTAAACTATGGTTGATATTATGGGTAAAACTATCCTTGTAATTATATCTTGGTTTGGAATTGGACCAATCTTTGAAATTCCCTCAGTTTACTCCTCAATGTCAATCTAGGGGTGTAAGCTTGTGAATAGTGTTGTAGAAATCTACCTAAGGGATGAAACTAATGAACTAAGGGGTGGGGGAGGAGGGGGGGCGTGGATGCATCTCTAAATTGAATAGAAACACAACTTTTAATCTAAGATTAAAAACAAAGCACACCTTCTTCAATTTACAAATGAATAGAATCCTATCTTTAATCCAACATACACTTCTCAAATCCTCATTTAATACTATAAAAACTAGTATCCTAGAATTGCACAATAAACCTTTAATTCTGAATTAAGTTTGATTATGTTATTCTTGCTTCCTTGCAGAAACTGAGACATGAAGACTGCTAGAAACTACAACAGGAATTACAACAACATGAATTGTAACAGAAAGTGTGATAGCGAAATAATAAAGTTTAGTTTCGAGATGATATGCTATCAATGGTGAATTCCAATCTGCATGAACCAAATCTTTGATTCCCAAATGATGAACAAATACATAAATGAGTAATGAAGCCAATCATAACTTTGACTAATCAAATCTGCATACAAGAAACTGAATTCCACGTGACTGCAAATAATTAATTTATGTTCAGTTCAAAAATAAACTTGAAATCAAATCACATATTAAATTAGCACACTAGAAACTACAAATAGATCATCAAGTGATGTGAGGAGTGGGCCCTACCTCCTTGGCTGATTGATGATAGAAGTATTAATGCACTCTCTTAATTCATCTCAATCATACATGCTTATAATGAATTTTGAATGACTTTTGAAAAGAAAGACAATATTATATTAACATCTATATCTAAAGTCTTTTGGCTTACACATATTTATACAAGAGAAAGCACCGATATGTTTACATGGTTTTTTTATGGCCTACGACCAATAAACCATTAAGTTTGATAAACAAAAAAATATTCGAGTTTGATAAAACTAACATTTGGCCGCTAGCTAGAAATATAAAAAATAGTCTTTAACAAGCATCTCCTCAAAACAAGTACAGAAAAAATAGTTTGATCACTCCTCATCCACATCATTAACCATAAATTTAGTTTTCTAATTACTTTCTGTCAATTCAACCATAGATTAGTTAGCTTTTCAATCGACATTGGCACTTTCTTAATCATTTTATTTTCCTATTACATTTCATCAAATACTATACTTCCTGTGACAAATAATGACATGATCGTAAGAAATATGAAGGAAAAAGAAAAACGAAGGGTAAAATTATTGGAACACTTTGACCCCCATCATGTCCCCCCCAACTTAAGATCTTTCATGTCCCAATGCAAGGAGAGGAAAATTACAAACCAAGTTAACCTGGTTAGCCTCTGAGTGGTATTGGTAATCTCATGGAACCATTGTTTCCACAACTCTTTCATCGGTACCTCATGGTCACTGATAAGCATATTTTCATCCCTAGAGGTTGTTACTTGTTCCAATTCTATTTTTAGCTTCTGAATCTCACTTTCTTGGAGTTGAGAGTTGGCACTAACTTGGTGAAGCTGATCTTGCAAATGTTTATTTTCTTTTTGTAATTTCTCAACTTAATTTTGTAATTCTTTGATTTGTTTGAGGAGAATATCATTTTTCGTCAAACTCCTCTTCAACTTCATCCCTTGTTTCTGTCTTGGTGTCATCCTTTTTATCTTCTTGGTCAAGGACTATTTTTCATTTTCCTATTCAACATACTCCACTAACATCAGATTTTTTGCACCAAACTTTTCAACAAGGTTAAAGGGACTTCCTTGTTTATCTGCATTAGTAACAATAGGACTTATGCATACCCCTTTTTCTTTCTCATCATCCAATTTTATTTCCTATAAAAAACTTAATTCCTTAGACCCTATTTGTACCATGGATGCATTAATTCCTGCTCCCCCATCAAATTCATTAAGTTTCTCCACATTAAACAGATGCAATGGGGAAAGAGGATCATCATGCCTATTTTTCTCTCCCGTATCTAGTTCCCCTGTTTCCACATTAATTCTAGAAAACTATTCTTTTCCAATCTAGTTCAGTATTTCATCACTTTCCTCATTAATTTCTTTGTTATGATGTAGTAACTCTATTTCAGTTATGTCTACTTCTATATGGGTCTCATCATTACTATATAGTGGGGATGGACTATGTGAGGTAGATGTAACATGGTCTTGCTCACCTAAGGTTTCTTTTGCAAGAGACTCACTAGAAGAATCTTCAGAGTTGTGAGGAGGAGACCTAATTGCTTTTCACTTCTTTTCCTTTTTCTTCCTTCCTAGTTTAGAGGAAATTTTCCTTTTCGCCCTCCTATGCTCCCTACTTGCCTTTCATTTTCTCTTCAAAACTTCAAACAAAATATCAACATTCTAATCTAGGTCAGATTTTATAGGACTACCCATATCACTAGCCACATTGGCCAAGTCTTCTAGTCAACTGACATGACTAGTGGCAACCTTCTCACTTTTCTTATCATAGGGAGACTCAAGATAGAAATTATTTTCAACATTCCTCATACACAATTTATTTCCTCCTAGTTGTTTTACCAGATGAACCTAAGGTTTTAGAAGAATTACCACTAGAAGTACCAATTTATTTAATGGTCAAGGGATTCCTAGGTGACTTACTGGTGGTTCATTTCTTTGAAGGGTTTTTACTAAGTTCATGACTTTCTTCAAGGCTTCCTTTTCCAGGGGTTCTCTCTTAGTCATAAAAATATTCAGAGGAAGATTTATCCGAGGGATATTTAGAGGCATCATAGCTAGTACCATCATTTAGGTTAAAAAATGTGTCCCAGTCACTTGGGAGAGAAAGCTTCTTGAGAGCATCAATAACTAACAATTGAATCAGACCAGGATGATCTAGTGAATTCATTTTTTCTTTTTGAACAACTTTACTCATTCTGTGCAAAGAGAAATGCAGGAAATAAGGTACATTTATAGGTTGATTCCACCTTGAATGGGTTAGCAATCATTAATAATGAGAATATACGTAAACATACCTTCCCTCAGAGGTGACATATTGAATTAAAAACATGGCAACCTCATTCCAAATGTCTAATAATGAACCCAATTTAGTTCCTGTCCCTGCAGAATTTCCATGGACTCACCCCTCTTTAGAAATGCCATGCATAGAGGTTTTAAGTCTATTACTTTCTTTGAGCCGCTAGGCAAATAATTATCTCTTGTTAAGGGCATGCCTGTGACATTGCACATGACTACAATAGTAATAGGAAATTCCAGTCCCGTCATAGAAACCTTTTTCCCATGAAAATTGAACCACCAAAAATGTAACACAAGAAGGGAAAGAGGATTCCCCAAAATAGGCCCCTAGGGTTTTTCACCTAGGAGCACTTGTTTTTCTGGAATAGACTCTCTTTTGCCTAGTGGTTAGGTGTTTTTGGTGATTGCATTCAAAGGGGAGGGCTAATTGATGAAGGTTGTGATATGTGTGTGTATTGTGTGGCAAAAAAATTGAAAGTAAAATGATACTAATCTAAATGTATGCAATGTAAATAAAGAAAAACTAAACTAATGCAAAGCTATTCTAAAATGACCTAAATGTATGTATTCTGGAAAATAACAAAGGAGAACAAAAGATTTGTACCTAGAAATGTGATGATTCAGATGAGTGTTCTCGTAATCTTCTAGAAAATGTCTGAAATGGGCAGAAGGATACTTATGCCAAGTGGGGAAACCTAGTCCTCTAACTTGGAAATTCCACCAAAACAGGTTTCAGGGAAGAGGGTACCCAAAAATATAGAAACCCTTTTTTGAGCAATAGGGGAGACCTAGTCCTCTTGATGCTTTTTAAGGATTTAGGGCTTGATCTTGTGGGTCCCAGTTGGTACTTCGTTCTTCTGCAGCAATCCGTGATTGGAACTCCCGAAAGTGACCTACAAGTTGTCTTCTTGTTCCTTCTAGGGTTTGTTGCTTTGATGTGACTAGAGGGGAATGTTTTTACTTTCACCAACACTTTGTACTTCACCAAATCTGCATGCAAGCCTGCAAACACATGCAAATACCAAGAGCATGTTGGGATTAGGAAATAGGGGTTTGCCTAAGTCAAACCCCTGTGATGGTAACTTAAACCCAAATGAGATAAACCAAAGGAAAGAAAGATTGAATGATGAACTTAATTAAAATGCTTACCAAACCTTTGTTTTTGATGGTCTGCAACATGCAAGAGCAACTCCAATGGAGGTGGCTTGTGAAACCCTTGTGCTTGAATGCTTGCTTGTGAAGTCTCGAGTGCTTGAGTACTTGTGAAGAGATGTAAAAATGAGCTTGGAAGAGAGAAAAATGAAGGTGAAAACCCTTATTTGTACATGTAAAACCCTAATTTTCTTGAAATGCAACATGATAGACTGACACTAGGGTTTAGGAGGCAAGATTCCTATTAGTTTTAATTTTAAACTTGAAATATATGCCAAAAGGGACTAGGTCGCCCGAGGTGGTGGCCTAGTCCACTTGGGCAATTTCAAGTGGTGGCCGGGAATTAATGTGTTTTATGAAGTTTACCAGCTTTGCCTCCTGAAACACACTTAAGTCGGGACTAAAAGTACATTAAGGGGACAAATTAGCATAGGAAAAGGGTTAATTTAGTGGTGATAAGCCTAGATAAGTGTGAAAATGCATTACAACACTTTGTCATAAGGCTTAGGAAGATGTTAGAAGGTGTTTTTTAGGTAAATTATGTTGAAAGGGTCTTAGAAAAGTGAGGAAATGTGTCACAACACTTCGCAACACCTTAGTAAAACACCATTAGGTTATTGTTGAATTGCAAGCTTTCATGGCTGAATCAAGGGAAAACAAGGCCAAAATCCAATGGAAAAGGCCAAAATGAGTAAAAAAGTGCCAAGGTATACACTTTTTGGTGACACATTTAGCCCCCACTTTAGTTAGAGTATGAACGTACTTCAAACTCACACTAAAGTAGTTGAATCATGTGTGTCGAGCGGGATCTAATGTACTTGTGCTAGTAAGGTGAGATGACTATGATCAAGAGGGATGATCAAGCCCCCAAGATCAAGATCCCATGGAAAACTAAACATAAGTATAGAAAATTACACAAGGGGTGATGTGAAAAGGTGAAGAGAGAGAAAAGGGGTCAGATCAAGCTTTGACCATTTTTCCCGCTAGTTGTGGATCAGATCTAGGTTGTTTGTTCGAAAGAAAAGGATTTACTCACTCTAGGCCAACAAGACTTTTGGTTGTCCATTGGGTGAGAATGCCAAAAGGTGGTGAGATACATACACACGGTTGGTATGCACTCACACACAAAAATGTGGCTATGGGTAAAGTCTTGCCACTAGTTGGGCTTCTCGCTCAACCATACCAAAGTTATGCCTCCTGATAACTTTGATAAGGTGCCACAAAAGACAAGGGTGTGGTTCATGAGATAAGAAAAGACTTGGATTCTTAGAACCCATGAACAAGTGCAAGATGACACCACAGTCATGCAAGTTGTGTTATGCAAGGTGGCCATGTATACATGAATGCAAAAATGCAGTATGTAAGATGCAAAAAGTGAAAAAATATGCAAAAATGTAAAATGAAAGTGTTCCAAGGAGTATTGTATAGTTCATATGAGGTCTTTGACTTAGGGAACATTGTGTTTAATGTCTCCCAAAAGAGGACCAATGAAAGGATAGAAGATTCACAACTTAGGGGATGTAGTGCATCACATCAAACCATTAAGAGGAATAAAATATGCTAAGATAATTCACACTTATGAAGGACATTACACTGAATGTCATCCAAAAAGTGAGAAATGCATCATCTGAAGTGACAAGGCTGCACTAGGAAGAATGAACAAGGAAAAGGCAAACACAAATGAAAAAAAATAAAATAGTGCCAATGTATGCCCCCACTTTAAAGGAATTACCACACACTGCCTTGTGAGCAATTGCTTTAAAGTAGAGAAAGGAAAAGTGAAAAAGGGGACATGAGAGCCTACTTGAAAAGCCTAATGTCTAGTGATAGGTGTCCAAGAAAGGCTGCATCATGTGAAAGAAGAGGATAGAAGAAGAAGGGGGAATGCCCACAAAATGAAAAACACCAAACACATAAGGGGTCTATGGATTTGGGGTTAGTATGTTTGTTTCTGCAATGTTTGTTTTAGAGAGCACGAAACTATCATCATTCCCCCAAATACATATAATTGGAAGAAGGACACAAAGAGAGTTAAAGAAAAAGAAAAAGAAAAGTTAATTTGGGTCAACATGGAAGATACATGGGATGTCTCGATGCTTTGCATCATCCCCGAAAGGACCACAAAAGAAGAAAAAAGAGACACATGAAAAAGAGCTTTACTTTTGAGTCAACATGAAGGAGACATTGCGGTCTCAATACCTTGCATCATCCTCAAATGGAAGGCAAGAGGAAATGAAAAGGGAAAGAAGTTCATTTGGTCAACATGAAGGAGACATTGCAGTCTCAATTCCTTGCATAATCCCCAAATGAAAGGAAAAAAGGAATAGAAAAAGGAAAAGTGGTTCATTTGAGTCAACATGAAGGAGACATTGCAGTCTTAATGCCTTGCGTCATCCGAAAATGAAAGGAAAAAAGGAAACAAAAAAGGAAAAAGGAAAAGAAAAAAGTGAAAAAGGAATGTACGACACATAGAAGAATGTAGATTCATATAGAATAATGTCACAAAGAGGGGAGCATGAAATAGTATAGGGGAACACGATACATAAAAAAACACACAACTAGTAAGGCAAGTGTGAGTCAACCGTGAAGTGAGTCATCGACGTCCCCATCTCGATGGGGAACAGTGGGAGGTGGACAACGAAGCTAGGGGACAAAGAAAAATGCATTACTAGGAAAAGGCTAGCAACCTCTCGCCCCACTGAGTGTAGGGCTGGAGGGAGTCGAGGTAGGTGATAAGAGGGGTGATGGGAAAGACCATGTAATAGTGAGAAGGGAATGTTCTACAACTATTACATGAAAAGGTGGATGAGAGGCTATTTACGGGTCGATGGGGTAGAATTCACTACCAACAAAGTGGTATTTACTTAGAATCTCACGCAAATGGTGACATTCATTGCTTCTATGATCAAGAACATGATGATAGGTGCAATGTGGTGCATTAGAATCTCAAGGATGAATTACCAACTTATTATGATGAGGTAAGGTGATGATTTCTTTGTTTAAGAGGATATATAATTGTCTCTACTATTTAGGGGGTGGATGGAGAGGGAACTTAAGTTTTTGCAATTTATATGGTCTCTTGCGGTGGCTAGACTCACCAACTTCAAAGGATGGGATGGGAGCAGGAGATCCTAAAATGAACGAAGTTTTAGCATTGTTGGTAGCAGGGGATGGTGGCTTTTCCTCAGGAAGGAGAACATACAAGTTGGAATCAAATATCACCGTTCCATCGTTACGAAACCTAAGGCATTATCTAGGATGCACCCTAGGACGAGGGGATCTTGATAACCAATGCCCTTTGTATGTTCACCAGGTGACAATTTCTCATAGAATTTGTGAATCTCATGTTCGTTCATGAGGTCACCACCTTGTTTTCTTAAAATGGTAAACCCTTTTCCATAAGTTTGTTGTAGATTAATGGGAGGGTGTGTGACTGGGTTATGGTAGAATGGTCGAGGAGGGACTTGTTGAGAGGGACTAGGCTCATCTTAAGTACGTAGCCTGGAGCTATTGTGGACTTCCAGATGAAGATAAGAAAATGTGTCAAGGGGCGATATGTTAGGCATCACAGGTTGGTTCATAGAGGGGTAAAAATAAGCATTTTCTTAAAGGTTATCAAGGCACTCATTAGGGAACCGATACATGCTAGCATCATCATCTCCAATGATATCTATTTCCATAGGAGGACATTCATTGGGAGTTGGTTGAGAAGGAGTGAGTTCAAGGTCATTAGGATCAGTGGCAAAGGTGTAGATTGACATATCCATTAAGGACTTGAGGGAAGTCCAAAGCTTCTTGAGGGACATGGCCATGATGAGGGTTAAGGAATGATAGGAAATGGACAAAAATAGCAAATATGGAGATGAAAACAAAGAGAAAATTATAAAAACGAGAAATGTAGACAATGTTATGAAAATGATAGAAATTGTGATGCCAATTGTGCAAGAGGATTAGGTCGCCCAGTGTGGTGACTTAGTCCCAATAGTGTTGTTTTTGAAAAATTTCTAAATTTTTAACTTCTTTTTATGCTTTTTTTTAATTTTCTGGAGAAACAAGAACTGGAAATGTAGATTTTTTTTTGTATTTTCTTGCTAAAAATGTGATGCCAAATGCAATTCTAGCATGAATTTTCAATGAATGCACTTTTTCTACTAAACCCGAGATGCCAACAATGCAAGATTTTAATGCAATGCAAGCTATCTCTAAGATGCAAATGCAACATCAGAAAGCTAGCAAATGGTCTATGGTCGGGTTCACCAAAATGAACCACCAAAAATGAACACAAGAAGGGAAAGAGGATTCCCCAAAATAGGCCCCTAGGGTTTTTCACCTAGGAGCACTTGTTTTGTTGGAATAGACTCTCTTTTGCCTAGTGGTTAGGTGTTTTTGGTGATTGCATTCAAAGGGGAGGGTTGATTGATGAAGGTTGTGATATTTGTGGCTAGAAAACTGAAAGTAAAATGATACTAATCTAAATGTATGCAATGTAAATAAAGAAAAACTAAACTAATGCAAAGCTATTCTAAAATGACCTAAATGTATGTATTCTAGAAAATAACAAAGGAGAACAGAAGGTGTGAACCTGGAAATGTGATGATGTAGATGAGTGGTCTTAGAATCTTTTGGAAAATGTTTGAAATGGGCAGAAGGACACTTACGCCAAGTGGGGTGACCTAGTCCTCCAACTTGGAAATTCTATCAAAACAGGTTTTTGGGAAGAGGGTACCTAAAAATACAGAAACTATTTTTTGGGCTTAGCACAGGGACAAGGTCACCAATAGGGGCGACCTAGTCCTCTTAATGATTTTCAAGGATTTAGGGCTTGATCTTGTGGGTCCCGGTTGACATTTCCCTTTTCTGCAGCAATCTATGACAGAAACTCCCGAAAGTGACCTGTAGCTTGTCTTCTTGTCCTTCCTAGGGTTTGATGCTTGGATGTGACTTGAGGAGAATGTTTGCACCTTCTTCAACTCATTATACTTCACCAACTCTACATAAAAACCTGCAAACACATGCAAAGACGAAGAAAATGTTGTGGTTAGGAAATAGGGGTTTGCCTAAGTCAAACCCCTGTGATGGTAACTCAAACCCAAATGAGATAAACCAAAGGAAAGCAAGATTGAATGATGAACTTAATGAAAATTCTTACAAAACCTTTATTGTTGATGGTCTGCAACATGCAAGAGAAGCTCCAATGGAGGTGGCTTGTGAAACCCTTGTGCTTGAATGCTTGCTTGTGAAGTCTTGAGTGCTTGAGTACTTGTGAAGAGATGTAAAAATGAGCTTGGGAGAGAGAAAAATGAAGGTGAAAACCCTTATTTGTACATTTAAAACCCTAATTTTCTTGAAATGCAACATGCTAGGCCGACACTAGGGTTTAAGAGGCAAGATTCCCATTAGTTTTTATTTTAAACTTGAAATTTATGCCAAAAGGGACTAGGTCGCCCAAGGTGGCAACCTAGTCCACTTGGGCAATTTCAAGTGGTGGTCAAGAATTAATTTGTGTTTTATGAAGTTTACCAACTTTTCCTTTCCAAACACACTTAAGTCGGGACTAAAAGTACATTAAGGGGAAAAATTAGCATAGGAAAAGGGTTAATTTAGTGGTGATAAGCCTAGATAAGTGTGAAAATGCATTAAAACACTTTACAACACTTTGTCATAAGGCTTAGGAAGATGTTAGAAGGTGTTGTTTAGGTGAATTATGTTGAAAGGGTTTTAGAAAAGTGAGGAAATGTGTCACAACACTTCACAACACCTTAGTAAAACACCATTAGGTTATTGTTGAATTGTAAGCTTTCAAGGTTGAACCAAGGGAAAACAAGGCCAAAATCCAATAGAAAAAGGCCAAAATGAGTGAAAAAGTGCCAAGGTATACATTTTTTGGCAACACAACAACTTAGAAAATTACTGAGCAACCCTCTTATCGAAACCCCTTAATTTCTAGAAATACACATCCCACTTAGCCTCTTTGAATACTGAATAAACTTCCTTATTTCCATGAGCCCGCAACTCCTTCAATGAGGTAGGTTCATAATGAGGCCTACTATCCTTCACCATGGGAAATACTTTCCAGGAAGTGTGACAGTAACTTAACAAGTTTCAACAACTAACAGTTGTAACAGTAACAACAAAAACAAGCTATCTTGGAAAGAAAACAAAAATGGTTTTATAAAATTAGGGAAAAAGCATTTCAAATTTAGCAATCATGACATGTAGGGTTGGATTTATGTCAAAGGATGTGGGAAAGTACGGTGAAGCAAAGAAAAATTAAGTTTCTATTATGAAGGAGAGTGGTGAACGCTAAGGAAGTGATGGGAAAAATCAATAACAATAAGATAATCTAAAAGGAAAAGCATACCCCCCAGCTTAGCGATGAACCGTCCATGGGGCATGTCACCATTGGCCACAAGAAATAAAAATAATTAAGAAATATAAAGAAAAATAAAACTTTAAAAGGTATGAATATTGATACAAAGCGCTGTTCATGTCATGCCGTACAGAGGTGAAGGGGAAATCATGAACCACTATAAGAAATCCGTGTCATTATGAAAAGACAAGCAAAGAATCAAACACATGATCTAAAGGAACTCTTGGTCATCAATAATGAAAAATGCCGATGGGATGGAAGATTCATATTGTTGATGGGGTGGAAAGGATGACAAAGCACTGGAGTGACAACATAGTTGGAAGTGATGAAGTTCCTACCCAAAGAATGCCAGTAACATAGGAATTGGTGCCAATCAGAAAAGTGTTGATAAGAGACAGACAGTACTGCCCTGAAAAGAAATATGAACAAATGTCAACCAAGAGGGAGTAGGAATGATCAAGAAGGAATGTCAGAAGGATTGTGGGTCAAGAATAATTCCGTTCTTATCGCACCATAAAATAGGTAGCGATAGGGATATCAACCTCCTCTTGGGTTCCTGGTAGAAGAGTGACAGGAACCTATTTTTTTCCTTATTTATTTTTTTCTTTTCTTGCTTTTTTTTTTCTCTTGATGATAGACTTCCAATAACCTGGTTTTTTCCCTATCACCGCCTAGAGGTGCAAGAAAACCAATTTTCATCCCTAAGATTATTGAACAACTAACGTCCACTGGATACCAATTTTCAAACGTTAACTAGCCAACAACACCCGAAGGTTTTCGCTAATGGATCTTTTATTGCCTTTTTTTATTGATATCATTATTCAAAAGAAGTGAGAGGAAAAATATTCATTTCCTCCATCATAGTACAAGAAAATATTTCCTTCGAAAGGGGCCATTTGTAGATCTTCAAATGATTCCCATTAACAAGAAGAGTCATGCATTTAGAATCCACAGTACACAATCGAACAACACCATTATCATAAACAACTTGAATTTCATAGGGATCGAGCCAACGAGTGTGGAACTTTCATTTGAAGTACTAGAACCAGTAGTCATAAAGTAATGCCTAGAATGCCTAGGTTGGAATGTCTATGACCAAATGAAGCGGTCATGCCACTGTGCTATTTTCTTATCCACCACTTCTAAATGGAAATGGCCTCCTGATACATTTCATCGAGAGAATGGAGTTGAGAAAGTCTTTCTTTTTGTGCTTCACTGAAACTCATCCCAAGGTGAAGGGCGATGCAGAAAGTCTTCACTTCAAATTCAATTACTAAGACAACCTTCTTGCCATAGATGAGCTCATATGGTATCAGTCCCATGGTTGTCTTCCAAGTTGTACGATATTCCCAAACTGCTTCAAGAAGTTTTTCTACCTAGTCTTTCAAATTTCTAGTGCAATACAACTGTCTTCATGAGAATATTCTCCAATTCTCGGTTTGTCACTTCCACTTTCCCATTGGCTTGTGGATGATAAGGAGAAGACTTCCAATGCTTAATTTAATATTCTCGCACAAATGTGGCAATCAAGTTAGAGGTGAACTATGCTCCCTGGTTCATGAAAATTTTACAAGGCACATCGTACTTGGTAAAAATATTAGAATACAAGAAGTTAGCAACCTTAGTATCCCTAGAATGATTTAAGGGTACTACCTCTACCCATTTAGTGACATAATCTCTACAAAATAAGATATATTATTTATTTTGAGAAGGAGGATTAATGGGCCCTAAGAAATCTAACCCCCACTTTTCAAATGGTTCGATAGATAACTGAGGATGTAAAGGAGTTTCATCAGAATGGGTAGGCCGCCCCATACATTGAAATTTATCAAAATGTTGAAAATAACGCTTATAGCCCTTATGGAGTGTGGGCCAATAATAGTCGACGGTTAAGATCTTTTGGGTAGTCCTATGAATAGCAAAATATCCTCTGCAAGGTTTTGTGTGGCATGCACAAAGTCGAAGACATCTTCTTCGGACACACACTAACACATGATTTTATCAAGGCCTCGTTAGAAGAGCATTCCATTAATCCATGTGTAATCACCATTGAGTCCACCTAGCTTTCAGTGTTCCCTTAGAGAGAAATGAAGTGGGAACTTGCAAGTAACCAAATAATTTTCCATTCCAGCGTACCATAGATTTTTTTTTGATATATCAAAAAGATGTTCATCTAGAAAGGTATCGTCAACTGGAATCAATTCATCTTCATGTTGCAGCCTGGAGAGAAAATCAACCACGACATTCTCTTGCCCTAGTTTTTCAAGGATGGTAATATCAAACTCCTACAAAAGAAGAAACCACAAAATCACTCATCTTGTAACAATAGGTTTGTTCATAAAAAATCTTATAAAAAAATAATTTGTATGTACAAATTTTTTGTATCTAGTGATATAATGGTGAAATTTATTTATTGCATAAACTACGGCCAATAATTCCTTTTTAGTGACAGTATAATTTACCTCAACACCAGTGAATTTCTTACTGATATAGTAAATAGAGTAAAAGAGTGTGTCTTCCTCTTGTCCAAGGATGACTCCCATAGAAGTATTTAATGCATCGGTATGTATATGAAATGGCAGTTCCCAATTGGGTCCTTGTAGCATAGGTGTAGTTATCAACTTACCTTTGATTTCCTCGAAGGCTTGCTAGCACTTTGGTGTCCATAAGAATTCTGCATCTTTCCCTAGAAACACAAAGAGAGGTGAGGCAATCCTGTAATTTTTTTGAATAAACCTCTCGTAATAACCAATATGTCCTAGGAAACTATGTACATCCTTTGGAAAAGTAGGTACACGAAACTCTTGAATAATCTGAATCTTTTTCGGATCCACCTCAATTCCTTTATGAGAAATATAGTGACCCAAAACAATTCCTTTAGTCATTAAGATATGACATTTTTCATGAATTAAAGAAAGATTAGTATCAACACATCGTTTAAGCACTTTTTCAAGATTTTCCTTAGCTTCATCATATGTGTCACCATTAATAGTAAAGTCATCCATATACACTTCTACGTAGTCATGAATTAAATCAACAAAAATACTTAAAACAAATCGTTGGAAAGTAGCAGGTGCATTACACAATCAGAAAGGTAAGACATTGTAAGAAAATGTTCCCCATGGGTAGGTAAATGTAGTTTTGTCTTGGTCTTCTGGGGCAATACAGATTTGGTTATACCCACTGAACCCATCAAGAAAGGAAAATAACTTCTTCCTACCTAAGGTGTCTAGGACTTGGTCAATGAAAGGAAGTGGGAAATGGTCTTTCTTAGTGGCATTGTTAAGGGCCCTATAATCAATACATATTCACCATTTTCCATTATTTTTAGGTACTACCACAAGTGGGGACACCCATTGGCTATTTGATATAGGGTAGATAAATCCTACATTAAGCAACTTCTAAAGTTCTTCATTAGCTATTTCCCATAAGGTTGGGTTTAACCTTCTCCGGGGTTGCCGCGTGCAGGTCTACTCCCTTCTTCTATATCTAGACATGGTGTGTACATGTAGTGGGATGAAAAAATCTCATGTTTTGATAATCCCACACAAAAGATTCTTTATGTGCACACATCTCATTCAGTTCTTTTAATTAGGAGGCATTCAAACCAGGATTGATGTGAAGTGAAGTGTTTTATTAGGAAACAAATTAGTAACTTAGGACTGTATAGGGGTATCTATAGCAAGTAGTTGTAAATTAGACAAATATGGGTCAGAGTTTCCAACTATAAAAATGGACAATATATACAAGTATGTGATAGTAATTGATGCAAAGTAATAAAATGTTGAACAGACTGTGAACTACCAACTAACATAAAAAATTTGAACGGGAAATTATTACTTATGCCCTATAGAAAAATCATTGTCTAAAGAACATTATCAACTATTTATAAAATTTTTGCAATACATGATTAATAGTAGTGTCTTCTGAAATATCTTCAAATTTCGTACTTTGATCTATTGTCAAAATAGGTAAAGACTCATCTAAGTCACTATCGATCCATAAAGGATCCTCTATTTCCAACAATGGTTGCACTGGAGGGTACAACATTAACTGCTTCATTTTCTCCCCTTTTGAAATCACCATGTTTCTAGACTTGCAATTAATGAAAGCATTAGCAGCAGCTAACCGAGGTCCACCTAAAATTAAGGGGTATACCCCCAGCTTAACCTTTGTTGCAAAATCATGAAATCTGTTGGGTACTCCCAAGATTGAATAGAAATAATGATATCTTCTATCATACCTTATGGCTTTATGAGAGAGCAATCAACCATTTGCAAGACCATTGGAGTAGGTCTAAGTCCTTGAAGGTCCAACCTCTCCTTGGTCTTGTTAGTCGTTATGTTTATAGCTACTCCTAGATTCACAACTGTATTTGGAGTGGTTACATCACCAATACATACCTTAATCATCGAACTTATTGGATCTGCATATTTAGGAATGAAGATTCTCCCCAGCATCAAGTCTACAAGTTTTCCAATGACTTGGACTATCTTGGGGTCATGCTTCTTCTATTGCTTCCTCCCATAGAGTTCCTTAACTGCTTTAGTGTACACTGGAACATCTTGAATAGCCTACAATAAAGGAATTTTAATGTTAACATTTCATAATTCAATCATAAAATAAAAATTAGGTTGAGATGTTTCCTGCTATTTTGGTTTCTCTTGCAACCTATCTAGAAATGGAGTCTTTGGTTGCTCTTCCTCCGACTCAATTGGATGGTCCTCCACTTCTATGATGGTTTTCCCTTGAAGGTTCTTCCCCAACCTTAGATGTACACTATCAACCTCTAATGCATTGGTAGGGTAAGTCAGGAATCCAACCACTTCATTATTATAGACTGATTAAGCCACCTGAGTGAAATGTATTAATCCTCAATAAGTACTTTCTCCTTAGTACAATGTTCCTAACTTAGTTCACTAGGCTGACAGGCCTTTAACACCATTCCCCGACAATGATGCTAAAATGATTGGATTAAACTATGGTTGATATTATGGGTAAAACTATCCTTGTAATTCTATCTTAGTTTGGACTCGGATCAATCTTTGTAATTCACTCAGTTTACTCCTCAATGCCAATCCGAGGGCATAAGCTTGTGAATAGTATTGTGAAAACCTACCTAACGGTTAAAACTAATGAACTAAGGGGGCATGGATGCATCTAAAAATTGAATAGAAACACACATTTTATTCTAAGATTCAAAAACAAGGACACCTTATTCAATTTTCAAATGATTAGAATCCTATCTTTAATCCAACAAACACTTCTCAAATCCCCATTTAATACTATTAAAACTAGTATCCTTGAATTGCAAAATAAACCTTTAATTCTGAATTAAGTTTGATTCAGTTGTTCCTACTTCCTAGCAGAAATTGAGACAAGAAGACTACTATAAAATATCATAGGAATTGTAGTAACATGAATTGTAACAAAATGTATGATAGTGAAATAATAAAGTGTACTTCTGAGATGATATTCTATCAATAGTGAATTCCAATCTACATGAAACCAAATCTTTAATTCCCAAATGATTAACAAATACATAAATGAGTAAAGAAGCCAATCATAACTCTGAATAATCAAATCTACATACAAGAAATTGAATTCCACGTGATTATAAACAATTAACTTATGTTTAGAAAAGAAATAAACTTGAAATCAGATCACATATTAAATTACCACACTATAAACTATAAATAGATCAACAATTGACACGAGGAGTGGGCCCTACTTCATTGGCCGATTGATGATAGAAGTATTAATGTGCTCTCTTAATTCAACTCAATCATACATGCATACAATGGATTTCGAATGATTTTTGAACAAGAAGACAATATTATATTAACATCTATATCTGAAGTCCTTAGGCTTACACATATTTATACTAAAGCAAGCACCGATAATTTTACATGGTTTTTTTATGGCCCACGACCAACAAAACATTAAGTTCAAGAAACAACAAAACATTCAAGTCTGATAAAACTAACATTTGGCCGCTGGCTAGAAATATAAAAAACAATATTTGATAAGCATTCTCCTTAAAATAAGTATAGACAAAACAACTTAATCACTCCTCATCCACATCCTCAACCATCTTTGTAGCTGTTCAATTACTTCCTACCAAGTCAGTCGTAGATTAGTTAGCATTTAAACCAAAATTGGAAATTTCTTAATCATTTTATTTTCCTATTACATTTCATCAAATACTATACTTCCAGTGACAAATAATGATAGGATGGCAGGAAATATGAAGGAAAAAGAAAAAAAAAGGATAAAATTATTGGAACACTTTGACCCCCATCACCTTGTGCATATAATCATTAGAAATGTAGATTCAGTCGTAGCTCATTTTCAAGTCAGTCTTTGAGGAATAAGGAGTGGTAGTATCACACTCACCTTAAAAAGAGATGATATGCTTGACTTCCATAACCATGCTTTTTTCCTATCTAGGAAACTTTTCTGCTATGAGAGTTTTATTTATCCATGATTTCTCCAAAAGTTCCATTAGATTTATCTCTAAACACCATCTGTTTTCTTTTATATGCATAATTTATCTTTCTATATTGAGATTTTTGTAGACAATCACTAATGCGACATTGAACACATATAATAATTTTAATTTATTCCACAATAAATTTACCACACACCTTTCACTTTCTCATGTTGAATTTAGCTATCCACTTCTCCAATTGCTTAGCATGATGAATTAATTAACATAAATGATATTGAACCCCATCAATAAGATCAATTTAAATATGTTTCTTTGGATATCTCCCCTTTGCAATATTTCGGTTAAAGCATTAGGTCATACTTCTGCATTACTCATGTGTCTTGACTTACTACCTATATTCCATACTCTCATGGAAGGATGTATTTGAACTCTTTAATCTTTCTTGTGATGCTTCACATGATGATAATATTTTGGCCATGATATAACATGGAGTACAATAGATCACTCAAATTATAACAAAATCTAGTACTTAAATTATTAAACATCTCAACATTCATTTCAAAAAGTACACTAATTGAAAAAGATTGAAAGTTATTTCTACTTTCTTGAAACTCCACCATAGTAGGTACTTGACTTACTAATCTCGAATCACATGAATGTTTAGAATAATAGCTTTTATCTATTAATGCTCATAGTAAAATAACACCTTCACATTGATAAATTAGAATATCTTCCTCATTTTTATTTTCATAGATATCTAGTACTTCATCAAATTTCCTATACCATCCATCAGTATTAGAGATTCCCCCAAGTTCTTCTTCTTTTAAAACTCTTACAATTTAGATTTTTCATCCTTGATTTCATTATTGTTTTGCTAGAAATCACACTTGTTAGCACTCAAATAAATATATAGCTCTTTAGCTTTTGGTTTAGAGGCATCCATCATTGTCTTTTCTAGGTTTTCCTTAAGTTTCATTGGTTCTTCACATCGTCTTACCTCTTATTTTCTCCAACATTTATGTCTTGGATTACAAGATTCTTTGCATGAGAAGAAATTTTTTTTCTTCTAATCTCATTTTTTCTATCCCCCTTTTTATGGGAGCTCTTCCTCTATTCAAAACTGGAAGGAGGTGACTTGGAATGGAATTTATTTTGAGGAACCAACTACCTTGGTATTATATTTTTCATAATGAACTTTTGGTAATTTGGTTCTAAATGTTCTTTTTGTAAAAATACTTTTTGATTCATGCTCCTTATTTGCTTCTTTCAATTAATATTTTTCCTTTTCCTTTTGCGATCTCCTTATATAGTTATACATGCCTCTTTTATTTAAATTCCTATCTTTGAGAAAGTTCAAGTAACTATAAAATAAGAATACAAATTTCATACTATCATACACCCTTTGATACCCATTAAAGATTTGAGGAGCTTCAAGTTTGTACAGTTCTATGTCCTTTTGTATTTTTATATTCATTTCCTAAAGAGGATCCATATCTTCTTCTCTAATTGAGCCTTTATTTTTGTTATCCTTAGCTTATGAAGAGATCATACCACCACATATAAAATTGAAGAATCCTCCCTGATTCATAAGATGATAAAAAAAGTCACTTCTAATACAACTATAATATTTTGGAGAATATTAATGCAAATATTTTAGGATAATTTTAAATATATTTACAAGTCACTTATTGAACCCTAAATAATAAGGAAAATAATTTGGCTATTTATATTTTTGAATTGAAATATTTAAAATCAAAACCTTATAAAACCTAGGTTATTTTATTATTTACTCAAAAATATTATTGGCTTAGTGTTATACTTTATACTTTACTATTTAACCATGAATTAATAAGCTATAAGAAATTCTACCAGAGACTAGTAAACCTAAATTTTCCTTTACATTAGCATATATAATATTAAACCCTAATAATATTAGTCAAGTTGACAAATTATAGATAGATTGTAGATTTAAATATATTTTTGCTAATCTCCTAAACCTACACTTCATACAAAAAAATCACTTTATGATTAAACATGCCTACAAAACATGAAACAAAACTACACCACCAAATATTGTACAATGGAAATAAAAATAAATAAATTGAGTAATATTTAAATAATTTAATAAAAGGAAGGAACAATAAACAATCACTTGTAAACCTATGTGCAATTGCTTTCTCTTAAAACACCAACAAGCACAAGAAAAATGAGAAATGTTTGCGGATTTTCCTTTGTCAAAACCATCCCAAAAGAGAAACATAGAGGTTTAGGTAGTTTAGAGATAGACACCTACATGCTCATAACTCTTAACAGATGATAAAATTTTGCAGTCCTCAAGGTAGTTTAGAGATAGACACCTACATGACTCTTCAGTTTTTTAGTAAATGGATAGGTCTGTTATAGGCCTAAGGGAGATACAGTGGTGAAATTCTCTTAAAGACAACATTATGGGAAAAAAGGAAAATTTAAATGAAACAAAGGACAGAGGACGAAAGTGAAGGGAATTTGACATTAGCAAAGATCATGATCAATCTTCACTGACAATCCATATTAGTAAAGTAGAATGACCACAAAACTACATATGATAGTCACTATGTTTCATGTTGCACGGGGCAATCATATGAAAGGTCGGTCCTATGAAAAATCTCTCAAAGGATAGTCCCTGTATAAGCCAATTCATGAGAGCACAGATAGAGGCCACATAACATGACAACGATAACATTTGAGAGAGGACAACCCTCACCAAAATGATAAATATGGTCAAAATGTATATGATAATGGTATAATCCTCTATTAATATGAAAGACCTAAACGAAGCAACATTTTTAAGAAAGGATATCAATGGAGGTCATGTTAGGCATTTTTGCACTGAGATAGTAGAGTATGGTCTCCTAAGGTAGATAAAAGTGGAAAAGTAATAGACAAAGAAGTAGAATGACTGACTTTCTTGACCGATAGGATTCTAGAGAAAATTGATCTTAATGTGCAATTTAAATTCCTTCAGTTGAGATGTTAATAGAAAGCCTAGAAGATGCAAACAATGAAGAAAAGTCAAAATGACAGTGGAAAGAAGTGACAGTAGGGAAGATGCATGGGTTCTCATTTGGGATAGTAAGCAAACCATAGAAGAGTAGTTCACCAAGGATGAAGACACTTCTATTTTTATTTTCCTCAATATATTGATTGCTTAACACACAATATAGTGAAAAGGTTTTCTTCTCATATCAGAAATTGGTGATTATTGTAAGAGACAATGATAGTCCAGAGATAATCATACACAAATCATTAAAAATGTTTTGTGGAAAAGGACAGTGGAAAAAAGGATAGCCTTTGTCAATGGAAATAAGTGATAGTATATTCATAAAGAAACTTATTAGAAATAAGCACAAAGTGGGAATATAGAGGTGTTAACTGTTGAAGGATGACACTAGGATATTTTTTGTGACAATAGTGACCAATATAGGAAAGGAAGATAATATGGTCTGCAAAGGCCATTAAGGGTAGATGAATGATATAAATGGGTGGGCTTGAGCATCAATATTAGTGTCTAATGGATACTTTGGATAAGGATAACATGGAATGTGAAATAGTTAACACATTCCAATACCCAGTATTGATAATGCACTCTTTCCAAATAAGGTGAGCATCCAAAGATTTGAAATAGTGAAGAGAAGGAAAGAGTAAAGGACAACATTAAGTTCACATGATGAGTTGACAGTGATAACTTAGTATGTATATTTGTGATAGTGAGAAAAGTAATGAGTGTGTTGAAGAATAAAACCAAAGAAAAATTGTTTGATAGTGATGATAAACATGTATACAAAACATTGGAATATGCTCAAAGCATGTGGATTGTTTATAGAATATGCTAAGGGTATGATCCCATAAGATGCTAAGTTTTGTGCAAAAGAAAAAGGACAATGACATTGTCATGGAATAACAAAGGACCAGTTTCTAAAGATAACTTCAGGAATTTGTCACCACCTTGTCTCTGGAGGTCTAGAAGTTGATTGATAGACTATTTATGCAAGATTGAAAGAGTATATGACAAATCAAATGATCATGCTATGCTCAACACAGTGAACCTGCATTTAAGGAACATGTTCATTATGATTCTTTAATATAATGTCCTAGAATGCTAATAGCTTAATGGTTTGTGCCTCGTGTCTTTTTATGATTGCATGATAATGATAGTAAATCAAGATTAGACTCAGTCCTATGGTCATAGGGATACAGTCCTTTTAAAGACAAGGGATGATGACCCTACACATCTACCCACATGTGAAAGGAAACCCTGTATACTTGTACAGGAAAATCAATACTCAAGGATGATAGTCAAGACACCCTATAATGATGTGAAAAGGGTAGTGTTCTACAAGTTTTGTGCCAAAAGTTGATAAAATAAATATATGAAGACAAGTCATGACAAAAGGAAACTTATCATGGCAGTTGGAAGAAAGTAGATGACATGAAATGATTGTCTAGGAGTCATGATAATTCACATGGTGAAATGGAAGTCCATGACAATTTTGTAGGGAGATTTCATAAAAAATCACAAAGGGAAGCCTTGAAGATAATAAGATAGTTTAGATAGAGCACATAGGAGGAGTCTACAAATTTCTTGTGTGACTATAAAAGAGACCTAGATGATCGGATAAAACCATAGATAACAGTTCTTGGAGATACATTGACAACTAAGAGATAAGGACCCCACAAATTACATGGCAACACCGAGATGACAAAACATTTAGTAGGGTTGAAAGACAACTTGAAGACACTAAGTCCAAAATAATCTATTATGAAAGGGAAGAGGAGAGAAGATTATGTTTTTGCAGGCAAACATGCTAGTGCTTGATTGCACCTTTAGCATCAAGTAAAATGAATAGAGAAGTAATAGAGATATGTCAGAGTTAGGTCATCCACAAGCTAGGGTATCAATAGAAGAGATGAAGGAAAATTCAAAGTGGCGGTTCAAACTTTAATAACAAATTTGTATGAGTCCTTTTGGGAGCATGAGCAAAGGATAACCTATAGGATAAAATGACATGAAGACTGTTGAAGGCATACTAGCAATGTCAAAATTTTAAATGCAAAACAAAACACAAAGCTACTGCTCTGATTTCTAGCAAAACTGGAAATATCCAAATCTCAAAAATGGGGAATAACAAACTAAAACTCAAATGGAGACATACAGACTTGGGCATGCAATATTTTCCTTCTTCTATTAACTAATTGGAAATGACAATACATAAAGCATAAAAATTCAAACAAACTGAAAAACTACCTATTACAAATTTTTGGGAGCGATCAACTGCTCAACTAGATCATAAAAAATCAGGAGCTACTCAAAGATCTCTATTTATATTTGAGTGGAACTATCTACTATTCTTGGAAAACACTAAGCGATCAGGAGCAATCTTGCTCACTACAAACAATCTGCAAAATGTTCTAAAAAACATTCCATGTTGCTGCTACAACTTTTCTTCTTATTGTTGCAAAAACTGACTTCAACTTACTTACTGACTGGGAAAACATTCCCTCTATTTGTCTCATTCAAAAAATTCCTCTCAAATTTGAATTTACCTACCAACATTAATTGTGAATTCAAAAATTCCTACTCCATTCAATTTTGAGCAATCAGGAGCACCGGGGATGAAAATCCCAAAGTCTGGCATGAAATAAATTGCTCCTGACAAGTAGGTAAGGCAACGATGGGCTCAGGGGAAATTAATATTTCCAACACTCCCCCTTGGTCCTGAGCCAACAAAAAAAGATCAATCTTGATCCAAATCAACTACGCCCAATCTACTTCTTAGGCGCTCAAAACTGTCTTTGCTCAAAGGCTTGGTGAATATGTCTGCTAGATGCTGCTCAGACCTGCAAAATTCCATTTTAATTTCACCATTTTCAACCAATTCATGAATGAAATGATACTTGATTTCAATGTGCTTGCTTCTACCATGAAACACAAGGTTTTTCATCAAAGCTATCGATAAAAAATTGTCACAAAAGATTTTTGTTCCATCCTCTTGTTCTTCTCTCAAATCTGCCAAGATTCTTCTCAGCCAAATAGCCTGACATGCTGCTACATTTGCTGCTATATACTTAGCTTCAGCTATTGATAGGGAAACAATAGGCTACTTCTTGGAAGCCCATGAAATAACACTTGAACCCAAATGAAATACATAGCCTAATGTTCTCTTCCTATCATCCAAACTTCCTGCCCAATCATTGTAAAAAATTCCAACCAACCCATACTTTTTTGCTGCTATGTACAACACACCATATCTTTTGGTGCCATTCAAATACCTCAGGATTCTTTTACCCACTTGCCAATGGGTGTCTCTTGGAGTCTCCATAAATCTGGAAATCAAACTCACTCCATGCATTATATCCGGCCTAGTTGTTGTCAAATACATTAAACTTCCAACCAAACTTTTATACATGGTCGGATCTACATTGTTATTGCAATCTTCCTTGCTCAACTTTAGACCTATGGTTGTTGGTGTTGGGGCAGGCTTGCTTTCAAGCATTCTAAATCTCTTCAAGATCTCATTTGCATACTTTTTTTGAGAGATAAATATACCATCATGCATTTGTTTTACTTCTATGCCTAGAAAATATCTTACGAGACCTAAATCTATCATCTCAAACTCTCTTTTCATGGCCTCTTTAAAATCAGCAATGAGGAAATCATCATCCCTAGTAAAAAAAAGATCATCTACATACAAAAAAATAATTAAAATATTACTATTTTCTGCCTTGATGTAAAGAGTGGGCTCACCATTGCTTTTTCTAAAGCCATTGCTCATTAAATATGAGTCAATCCTATTGTACCATGCCCGTTGAGCTTGCTTCAGCCCATAAAGAGCTTTCTTCAGCCTATACACCTTGTGTTCTTCACCTGGAACTTCATATCCAAATGGCTGCTCCACATAGACTTCCTCTTTCAACACTCCATTAAGGAAGGCGAACTTCACGCCCATTTGAAACACCTTCCATTTGTGTTGGGCTGCAATTGCTATGACTGGCCACACAGTCTCCATCCTTGCAATAGGGGCATACATCTCATCATACTCTCTCCCAAATTGTTGTTTGTACCCCTTGACCACCAAACGTGCCTTGTGCCTCTCTATCCTTCCTTCAGTATTACACTTGATCTTGTAGACCCATTCCACCCCACTAATTTGCTTGTTGGGAGACAAATCAACTAGCTCCCATGTGTTGTTCTTTTATATTGCATCTATCTCCTCATCCATGGCCTCACACCATTTCTCCTCTCTTACAACTTCCTCAAAATAAATTGGATCACTGTGAGAAAGTAATGCAAAATTCATATTCTCATCAAATTCTTCATCATACGTTTCATCTTGGTAGATCTCCCTTAGACTCTTGGTCTTTCTTGGTATTAGGGATGCAAGAGTGGGGTTTGAACTCTCACTACTACTGCTGCTCTACTGAACAAGCTAGCTCTAGAGCGATCAGAAGCGGTCGGGAGCTCTCTGCGACCCATTCTCTAGCTAACTGTGGTTGCTTGCCTTTTTGTCTGTTCTGGTCAGGAGCGATCGAGAGCTCATCCAGAATTAGCAAGAGCTACTGCTCACTCCACTGAATCATCATTCTATACTTCCCGTTCCTTTTCTTCAACATCTAGAATGATCAAGAGCGATTGGGAGTGATCGGGAGCAGTCATGCCATCCCATGACTGATTTTCTAAAAACTCCACATCTTTGCTGATAACAATTTTCTTGGCGACTGGGTTATAGAGCTTGTAGGCTTTTTACTCAACACAATAACCCGTGAAGATGCACTTCTCACCCTTATCATATAATTTTTGCCTCTTTTCTTTAGGCATGTGAGAATATGCTACACAACCAAACACTCTTAAGTGTTCAACCGTCCATCTACGTTTTGTCCATGCTTCTTGTGGTACTTTGTCATAGACCACCTTTGTTGGACTTCTATTTATCAAATAAACAACTATTTCTACAGCCTCTCCCAAATATTCAGTTGGGAGTCCTTTTGATTTCATCATGCTCCTTGCCATCTCCATGATGGTCCTATTCTTCCTTTCAACCACTCCATTTTGTTGTGGAGGATAACTAGTTGTAAGCTCCTTCTTAATGCCATTTTTCTTGCAAAAAATCACAAAATAATTGGAGGTATACTCTCCTCCATGATCTAACCTTAGGACCTTAATGAAATTTCCACTCTCCTTTTCAGCCTGGGCCTTAAACAATAAAAACTTATCAAATGCTTCAAACTTATGTTGCAAAAAATAAACCCATGTCCTACAACTGAAATCATCAATGAAGGTCATAAAAAATCTGCTATTACCAATAGATGTGATTTGCATAGGGCCTACCAAATCCATGTGCACCAACTCCAATGGTGCTCTTGCCCTTGTAGAGTTGCCTGATTGAAAGGTCTTCCTATGTTGCTTGCCCAAAATGCAAGCCTCGCACCTAATATTAGGCTCTACTATACTTGGCAAACCATCAATCATTTTTCTCTTGGAAAAAAGACTCAAACCAGCATAGCCTAAGTGTCCATACCTGAGATGCCATAGCTCAGAGGGGTCTTGAATGGTGCTCTTGAGGGCTGCTTGTTGTAATTCTATACATTTAACATCCATGAGAGGTTCAGCAACGGACTAAGATGAGAAGCACGTCTCAATCTTCAACGAAAACATTCGGTACTTTGTCATTGCAGCTACAGAAAACACCTTCATCCTCTCATTCTTGTCATACATGACACATTGGCCCTTCTCCATCAGCACTTTGTATCCATTTTGGATCATTTGTCCTACACTCATGAGGTTATGCTTTAACCCAGGTGCAAAAAACACATTTTGACCCTCTTTCTTCTCACCTTGCTTGGTGCAGATCATGATAGATCCTTTTCCTTTGATTGGAACTATTCCATTGTTCCGCATTCTAATTTCAGACTTTACATTTTTGTCAATGAAAGAAAATAAGCTTTCATTACCACTCATGTGGTTACTGCAACCGCTATCCAAATACCAGACTTTAGGGATTCCTTCTTCACCAATGTTGCAAATGATGAAGGTTGTGGACTGATTGCCTTCAGCCACATTTGGATCAGCTACATTAGCATTCTGTTTTTGTTGATTACCATGCTTTTTCCAGCATTCACTAGCATAATGACCAAATTTATGACAGTAGTAGCATTCAATGCTGCTCTTGTTATTTCTCCCACTCAAACTACTATTCTTCATGCCTCTTTGGGAGTTTTTATGGGAGCTTCTCGCTCCCTCTTGGTTGCTTTCTCATCTCGAGCTTTCTCCACCAGCATTTCCTTGTCTGGATCTACCTCTACCTCTTCGGGAGTCATTTCTACCTCTCCCCCTTCCTCTTGCATTTGACTGAGCTTTGAAAAATTGCTCTTGGGAAGAAGTAGCAAACCGTTTTAGGTGCTGCTCATGGGTATGGAGAGAACCCATCAACTCATCCATCGTCAACGTAGAGAGGTCCTTTTCCTCTTCAATAGCAATGACGAGTGCATCATACCTCGTGGGTAGACATCTAAGGATTTTTTCAACTATCTTTTGCTCCTCTATTATTTCTCCATTTGCTCTCAGATAGTTTATCAAACCTGAGAACCTTGTTTGAAATTATGCAACATACTCACTTTCCTTCATTTCGATAACCTCGAACTCTCTTTGAAGTAACTGGAGCTTCACGGATTTGACTTTATCAGTCCCTTTGTAACCCGTTTGGAGGATTTCCCAAGCTTCCTTTGCATACTCAACTGCTGCTATTTTGGAAAAAATAGCCTCTATCAAGGCTACCTCTATCAAGCTCAATTCCTTAGCATCTTTCTTTCTCTACTCCTTCAACTATGTCTTCTAGTTATTTGTGAGAGCTACAAATGCAGTCGGGTCAGTGACACCCACAAATCATTGGCCACCATAATGGTCTTCATATTCTTAGCCCAGACATCATAGTTATGTCCATTAAAGGATGGTGGCTGCTGCCAACTCTTTCCTTCATCTCCAACCATGTCTCCTACAACAAAAACTCAAATGCCCAGAAAAAAAATGCCTTAACTCACAAGGAAATGGGACCTATCGCTCTGATACCATGTCAAAATTTTAAATGCAAAACAAAACACATAGCTGCTACTCTGATTTCCAGAAAAATTGGAAATACCCAAATCTTAAAAATGCAGAATAACAAACTAAAATTCAAATGGAGACATACAAAACTAGGCATGCATTATTTTCCTTCTTCTATTAACTGACTGGAAATGATAGTACATAAAGCATAAAACTTCAAACAAACTGAAAACTACCTATTACAACTTTTTGGGAGCGATCAACTGCTCAATTAGATCATAAACAATTAGGAGCTACTCAAAGCTCTCTATTTCTATTCGATTGGAACTATCTACTGCTCTTGGAAAACAATGAGTGATCAGGAAAAATCCTGCTCACTGCAAACTCTCTGTAAAATGTTCTAAAAAACATTCCCTATTGCTACTACAACTTTCCTTCTTGTTGCTAATCACTTGCTATTGCAAAAACTGACTTCAACTTACTTACTGACTGGGAAAACATTCCCTCTATTTGTCTCATTCAAAAAATCCCTCTCAAATTCAAATTTACCTACCAACATTAATTGTGAGTTAAAAAATTCCCACTCCATTCAATTTTGAGCAGTCAGGAGCAGCAGGGATGAAAATCTCAAAGTTTGGCATGAAATAAATTGCTCCTGGCAGGTAGGTAAGGCAATGATTAGGGGAAATTAATATTTCCAACAAACAATACAATTCTATAAATTTAAAGAATACTGACCATGTAAATACCAAAAGGACAGTCAAAAGCTATAGAAGGACAATTAAAAAGATAGTGAGAATTTGTAAGACAATGGTAATACATGAGAATTGAGTATAGCAAGCTACTTAAAGGTAGTTGTAATACCCCTCCGTTTTGATCTATTGTGCGAACTATGTTGTTCCTCTCTATGCTTTAGTTTTGCTTTGTACTTGGACTATGTACTTGATTTTAGTGGATCACTGTTTTATTGTGACGTATTTTGATGTGGTGATATTACATTTGGATATGATTATTATGTCGTGTTTGGAATTAACACATGTGGATATTTAACTTATGATATTTCATGCTTTCGATTATGCTGCTAGGTTAGATGCGTCAATTATAACTATTGTATTGGTGAAGAGGATGGTATCGCATCACTCGCTTGCGAGTGCCCTGTGATCTCATGATTTCCTCTTCATGGTGTGCCTTATTTATGACATATTATTGCATGTGGATATATTCTGTGTTTGCAAGTTGATAGGTACAGGACATCGACTCCACCTGGTTTCTCAGGTTCGAGTGTGTCCATTTCCCAACGACAATCAATTGGGAGATAGTAGCTAGAATTTCCGCGTCGAGTCGTCACCCTAGTTGTAGTGTGTTGTCAATCTTGTATAATCCCGTTGTTCTATTTTGCTCCTTTGCCTAATTTCGGTCTATTTGGGGAGTTAGAATAATGTAGGATTTATGATTTAATTATTGAGTAATTTAATTTAATTAATTTGATATTTAATCTTATGGTAGATTTCATTATTAAATTGATTAAGTTGTTCATGTTGAAATGATTTAAATTATTCATTTTGAAAATGCATGCAAATTTGAATTGAAATTGGAAAATTAGAAAAATAAATTAAAAGTCAAATTTGAAATTCAAAATTCAAAAATTCAACAAAAAAATATATTTCCTATTCTTTGTTTTCAAAAATTTATGAGGGTTGTTGTGGGATTTTGGAGAAAATTTGCATTATCTTGAATTTCTTCAAAAATTTTAAGGATGGAGTTTTTTGAGAAAATTGGAAAAGAGAAGAGGAAGATTTCTTGATTTTGTGGGTTTGAAGGAAAAGCTTGTGGATTCTGAAGTGCTCAAGAGGGTTTCAAGGCAGTAGCAGGTTCTTCAACATACTCCAAAGGAATCAGGTTCACACCTTGTTTGATTGTGATTTTGTTGATTTCATTATGTTGAGTAGTGAAAGGTTAAATTTCCATGTTTCTTTCAATCCTTCATTGTTCTTGATGTTCTTCAATTTGTTTTTAGTCTTCAATGGATTGTTTGGCTAATTAGACCTATTTATATTTATAGAATAATACATGTGAACTTGGATTATATTTTTATAATTTTCCTATGGTAGGGTTATGCTGGCCAAATTTCTTTAAAATAAAATAAATAATTTTTTCCAGAATTTTATTATTCTTATGTCATTTTCTTATCTCTCTAAGTTCTGGTTTTTCTATTGAAAAAAAATTAAATTAAATTAAAAAAAAACAAAAACAAAAAACGAAATTCAAAACAGAATGACAGTTAAAAAAAAAAATAAATATATATATATATATATATAAAAGTTAGGGCAGGCGAGTGGGGGCTCACCCCACTGCTGCTCCCATGGGAGCGGAGTGAGGGAGCTGCACCCACTCCCCCCGTCGTCTGCGGTCCGCGCGAGCTGCGCAGGCAGTGACCGCCATAGTGGTGGCGACGCTGCCAGCGTCGCCCGCGGGGAATCGCGACGGCTTCAACAACGGTGGCGCCGCCTCCTGCGGCCACCAAACCTCCACCTGGCAACCATAGTTGGCGGAAAAGGAAAGAGACCCATGGCCTCAGCCCTAGCCGTGCATGCGGATCGAGGCGAGGCGTGGGCTTTTCTTAAGATTTAAATTTATTTAAAAAAAAAAAAGATATATATTAATATATTAATACTATTTTGACCAAAAATATTATAATTTTTATAATAGTTTAATATTATAATTATTATAATATTTTAATGTTAAAATTTATTAATTTAATATTAATCATTTCTTCATGTAGTTTAAATACTTGTAATAGTTAATAGTATGACTATTAAATTGATGAATTATGGAAATTGTAAATAATAATAGTCATATTATTACTTTAATATTAATGTTTTAAACAGAGTATATTATTGTATTATTTCATTATTTAAAAGAGAAATATTGTTTTTTTTATTGGGTTTAATTGAAATTAGAGAATAATACTTTATTTAAAAGGGAACTTGTTTTTAAGTGAATTATGGGGACTCGAGTAATGTCTTAGGCATTCAAATGTTGTTGTGAATGAAATGATTCTTTTTAAAGTGGTGTAATTAGTTTCGTTTACTGAACGCACTGGTTATTGAATGATTAGTTAGGACATGGGTTTAGTGAACCCAAAGTAGAATTTGATTCCTGTCTTTGCATTGATCTACGTGCGTATCATTGGAAAGTGTGGGTCTTCATGTTTAACAAGTCTTCCAGTTGGGATTTCAGTCTATGAGTTGTCTTTTTGTGTAGTAAACCATAGATGGCCTTGGGTAGTGCGTAACCAGTTTGTTTTCTGGTTATCACGAATGAGAGTGTTTGTTGACTGTATCTCATGGTTAGGGATGTGATATCCTTGTGTAGCACTTGTGTACCCTTGGGTTGTGGAGGTTTTCCATATGTCATCTTAGAGGAGTGGCTTATAACGGGGGCTGACACACAAATTGGTGCCAGGATAACTCGTTGTAAGTTAGTTAATTCAGTGATAACTAAATTAAATGATTAGAGTATCATGTAGTAGCAAACATTTAATAAGATAATATTGCCTCGCTCCTGATCACAAGGGCTTGTAAAGACTTGGGTCAAGACGGGAAGGCCTGGAATGGCAAGGTCATTATCTTGTCACCACGAAAGATAACCGATTTCGCATTGGTTTATATGAGGGGCCGAAAGTCGTTAGAGGTTACCAGGATAACCCGAGACGGGGGCCGGGACCTAGGAAGACTCACCAGGATAACCTATGGAATGATGTGATGACACTTCTCCTAGGTCGACAGTATGTTCGCATCAGTGATGCAATTGATCAAGTAATTTTTGGAAGCATTGTAACCTTGTGATTTAATGTTGTTACCGTATTTATTTCAATATGGTTATGTTAGCCTATGTCTAGTGGTAGACGTCCTTGGTTAGAGATTCTGGTTACTATCTCCTAGCACGGGGGGTGGACCTTTGGGTTCCACTTGGTTGGGTGGAACGTGCACCTTACTCCGTTGGGTTTTCTCCTTGTTCGTGTGGATGAGACTTCCAGTTGGAGAGCTTGTGGTTGTTTCAGTTGTAGTTCTTCTTGTCATCCTTTCCGTTATTCATGTTATCTTTACCCCTCTTGTTATCGAGGTGGAATTTGTAATTGTATCCCTATGTTATTGGACTTGCCTCATTCGGGGAATGAGTGGTTGTAACCTTATGGTTTATTGAATGGATTAATGAAATCGAAAGTCTTATCTTATGCTTGTTGTTATTTCATCTTACTTGGAATGTATGTGTTAATTTATTAATTAAATAATTGTCATAGTTTATATTCATGTTTTGTTGAGGTTTTATATAACCTTGGAGGTTGTTGGCATTAGTTAATTAACTCACTTATTATTTATCCTTTTAAAAAAATATATATATTCTGTTTAAGTAGTTATATGCAACTTCCTCTAGGGTTGCATGGCGGGGCGTTATAGTAGTTCCAAACATGCAGACCTTAGGGATGTTCATAAGAATGACAAAAAGACTAAATTCTTAGCTGAGTATCCTTGAAGCAAGATACAAGTGATGAAGATTTGGGAGATCCATATGACAACCTTATTTCAAAGAAGGGATTGAATGAAAGCCTAGAGAAATATGCAATAAATGGAAAGTCAAAGGGACAGTCCCTTTAAATGATAGTGATCTAGTGAATAAACTACTTCAAAGAGCAACTGAAAGACCTTGTTATTCAAGTTTCTCTAGACTCTAGTGGTTTTGTGAGAAATTTACATAGAAAGAACAACTCAGTCATCACAACAGACATTACTCTTCAATGAAGGAAGACAATTTTTTGATTATAAAGGTGAAGAGGTACAGGTAGAATGAAGGAGACTAGAACCTAATATTTTACTCAAGATATCCATGAGGCTAAAACAATACCCTTAGGACAATCATGTGAAAGAGGGCAGTGAACTAACATAGTGGTATGAAACACCATAGAATAGAGAAAACAAAAGTGATAGCCATAATTATCATAGTAGCATCATACTGTTTGTCAGAGTGGTAAGGTCTATGAAAGTAAGTTTGTTTGAATAAAAGGTGATAGTGAAACATGAGGAGTGGATAGTAACAAGGACATTTAATCATAGGCACTAGGCACATCTAGAGGGCATAAAACTATGATAGTGCAAAGGGGTAGAGGTAAGAGATGAATAATGTGTTACAAGATACCATGAAATGGTAGGTTAGGCTATGAGGTTAAACAATAGGAGCAAAAATATTTTGGGGAAAAAATGGGCAAACCAAAAGAATTAGATTTTTTGAAAAAATTGGGAAAAAATTGGATTTAAATAAAAACCATAAAAAATTGTAGAACAAGAGATAAAAACTATTTTTTGGAAATTGAAAGGCATTTCCATAGCATAGAGATATAGAGAGAAAATAAAATAAAGAGTTAAACTAATGAATTGTAAAAAATATATTTTTGTAGTTTATATTCATATTACTGATTACATTGCATTGCACATTTTTCAAACTCAAATTATTACTTCACATTGCATAACTAATAACTAGGCAATTGCATTCACTTGTCATGGCATTCCGTGAAACCATATTTCTTTGAGGAATTTTTTCAAATAGTTTATTGCCTTGTCTATGCTACCACATTTTTCATACATGTCTACCAAAGCATTTTATCAAATAGTTCACTGCCTTGCTGCTATAGTGATGGAATGCCATGAAAAGCCATGGATATGGAAGTGAACTGCTTGAAAAAATGTCTCAAAGAAATGTGGTATCATGGTGATGGAACTCCATAACAATCCATAGACAAGCCATAGACTTGAGGTAGTGAGTTGTTTGAAAAAATTCCTTAAAGAAATATGGTCTCATGGTGATGGAATGACATGACAATCAAATAGCATATAGATAAGGTAGTGAACTATTTGAAAAAATGCCTCAAATAAATGTGGTGTCATGGTGATGGAATTGTTGATTGTCATGGCATTCCATCACCATGAGACCATATTTCTTTGGGGCATTTTTTCAAACAGTTCACTACCTTGTCTATGCTACCACATTTTCATACATGTCTACCAAAGAAATTTATCAAAGAGTTCATTGCCTTGCTGCTATGGCTAAAAGCCTAAACAGGTGCTTTCAAACAAGCTATGGATGCTTGGAAAAAATCTATCAAAGCATAATAGTAAGCAATAGCATAGAAAAGGCAATGAATTGTTTAAAAAACTTCCTAAAATAAATGTGGTCTCATGGTGATGGAATGCCATGACAAGAAAATTGCTATGGATTGTCATGGCATTTCGTCACCATGAGACTACCTTTCTTTGAGGTATTTTTTCAAACAGCTCACTGCATTGTCTATGCTACCAGATTTTTCATACATGTCTACCAAATCATTTTATCAAACAGTTCACTGCCTTGCTGCTATGGCTAAAAGCCTAAAACAGGTGATTTCAAACAAGCTATGGATTCTTGGAAAATATCTATCAAAGCATAATAGTAACCAATAGCATAGACAAGGTAGTGAGTTGTTTGAAAAAATGCCTCAAAGAAATGTGGTCTCAATGTGATTGTCATGGCATTCCATCACCATGAGACCACATTTCTTTGAGGCATTTTTTCTCATAGTTCACTACCTTGTCTATGCTACCACATTTTTCATCCATTTCTACCAAAGCATTTAATCAAACAATTCACTACCTTGCTGCTATGGCTAAAAGCCTAAAATAGGCACTTTTGAACAAGCTATGGATGCTTGGAAAAAATCTATCAAAGCGTAAAAGTAAGCAATAACACAGACAAGGCAGTGATCTGTTTGAAAAAGTGCCTCAAAGAATTGTGGTCTCATGGTGATGGAATGCCATTACAAGTAAATTGCTATGGATTGTCATGGCATTCCATCACCATGAAACCACCTTTCTTTGAGACATTTTTCAAATAGTTTTCTGCCTTGTCTATGCTACCACATTTCTTTGAGACATTTTTCAAATAGTTTTTTGCCTTGTCTATGCTACCACATTTTTCATACATGTATGTCTACCAAAGCATTTTATCAAACAATTCATTGTCTTGCTGCTATGGCTAAAATCCTAAAACAGGTGCTTTTGAACAAGCTATGGATGCTTGGAAAATATCTATCAACGAATAATGGTAAGCAATAGCATAGACAAGGCAGCGAATTGGTTGAAAAAATGCCTCAAAGAAATGTGGTCTAATGGTGATGGAATTCCATGACAATCCATAGAAATTCGCTTGTTATGGCATTCATCATGGCATTCCATCACCATGAGACCACATTTCTTTGAGGCATTTTTTCAAAAGTTAACTGCCTTGTCTATGCTACCACACTTTTCATACATGTCTACCAAAGCATTTTATCAAACAATTCACTGCCTTGCTGCTATGGCTAAAAGCCTAGAACAAGTGATTTTGAACTAGCTATGGATGCTTGGAAAAAATCTATCAAAGCATAATATAAAGCAATAACATAGACAAGGTAGTGAACTGGTTGAAAAATTGCCTCAAATAAATGTGGTCTCATGGTGATGGAATTCCATGACAATCCATAGCAATTTTCTTACCATGGCATTCATCATGGCATTCCATCACCATGAGACCACATTCCTTTGAGGCATTTTTTCAAATAGTTCACAAACTTGTCTATGCTACCACATTTTGATACATGTCTACCAAAGCATTTTATCAAATAGTTCACTACCTTGCTGCTATAGCTAAAATCCTCAAACAAGTACTTTCAAACAAGCTATGGATGCTTGGAAAAAATCTATCAAAGCATAATAGTAAGAAACAAACTATGGTCTCATGGTTTTTTTTGCACGAAAAATCAGAGTGATTCTATTTGCATTTTTTTGTAAGTTTTAAATGCATTTTTTTGAAATTTTGGAGTTTGAAATGGGAAAAAAATCGTTGACCAAAAGATCAACAATATTTTAAAAAAATCAAGGAAAAAATCATCCAGCCTAAAGACTTTTTAAAAATTGAGATTAATTAGGTTTTTTTACAGATTATTGCTTCTATGGGGTAAACCATCTAAGGATCCATAGTCAAAGTTCATGAACATAGTCACTATTAGAGGTTGCAAGGTTTAGTCTAAGGAGCAAGAATTAAGGGATCAAAGGTATGAAAAACTTAGTCATGCTTCCATTGTAAGGCACAATCTCATGATACCACAAAGTTTTTGTTAAACTTTTACACCATGAATATTGTGCTCTTAGTCTAAAATCAACAAAGGACCCAGAGAACTATGCCTAAAACCTACATTAAGTCTATGTTATAAATACAAGGAGTATCATTAGGTGACAAATATATGTCAACAAGTTTGTCAAGGGCATACCTAGGCTTATGTTGATAAACAAAATGAATGCATTGTACAAAAGGAATAATGACAAATACAAAGGATAGGGACAATTCATAACAATGAAGATGAAACAATGGATTAACTTTAAAGGTAGAGTATGTTGACCTAGAAAAGGATAATATACAAGCTGGAATGACAATATATGGTGCAAAATGATGGATGATAGGAAAGTATATTGGTATAGAATAAAAATGAAGGGGAAAGGAAGAATTTATGATGAGGCCAAGTAGTATAAAATTTCCCTTCAAGATCTCCATAACCCCTTGGAAATTTGTATACTTTAAAACCTCTTTTCAAATGTGCCTAAAATTATGCAATTGTGTTTATAATAGTTGTTGAGTAGTTATAATCAATTGGAGGGCATTTAGGAGGAGTTTGAATGAGTTGTGCAGCTAATTCAGAGAATATAGGAGGTAGTTTTTACCCATTTTGGGGCATATCCAAGCATCTAGGAGATGTCTAAGGAGCCTTGGCTAGTGGATAAGGTCAAAGCATGAGTTTTTCTTCATTGAAACACCTTTTTGGAGCATTTTAAGGGGCTAGAAAGTACATATGATTATAATCTAGCCAACTAAAGAAAACACATGTATTTCACTTGAAACACATGTACCTATTATCTAGCAAGCTGTTAAAAATCTTATAAAGCAAGCGTAAGGGAAGATTTTCAAAAGTTCTTACTTTTATAGCAATTTATTGTAACTTGTTTTCAAGGTTCTTTGAAGCTAGAGTAGTTTTATAACTCCATTTTTAGGCATATAATAGTATGTAGAACCTTTTGATCAATAAGGATAAGCTATTTTACCTTCTCATTATTATTTATTGTGAAAATCTCTCAAGATAGTTGATGTAATCTTGTGGTGACATCTTTCCCCTTGATTTATCTCCTATTCTCATTTCCTTTGAGCAAAAAATATGCATTTTTGCAGGTCATAACTTGTGCTAACTAGTTAAGGATAGATTTTAAGTTGTGACAACACTCATAGCTCCTTCTAGACACTATCTTTGACACAAAAAACTTAGTTATGAAACACTTTTACAAAGACATGAAATACTGAGTTGTGTATATGTTGGGTTTAAATTGTTGATCATTTAGTTATGAAACACTTTTACAAAGACATATGAAATACTAAGTTGTGTATGTGTTGGGTTTAAATTCTTGATCATTTTTTGTTTCCAAATAGAAGTATAGGTTTTGAAATGATTTTGGTGCATCACCTTATTAGTCTTAGGTTTCATTTTATGTTTCTTATCACCCTTTTTCTCAACATGCAGTAGTAGGATAAGTTAATTAGGTGAAGTTTGAAAGGGAACCAACCCTCTTTGGAGGTCGATCTCCAACATCTGAGCCCACACTCAAGGAGATCATCCCATGTTTCACGAGGTGGCTAAGTGATTCTATCAGCTCAACAAAGTTGCACACTTTAGTGACAATAGTTCCTTCACCACATCTATTAGCAATTTGATAGGGTCCAACCCATAGGGCATCAAACTTCTCATGCTTATGCTTATCTTCAAACTTAGAATTCCACATGAGGAGAAGATCCCCAATCTGAAACTCCCTCCTAATATCCCTCTTATCAAAGAGTTACTATACTTTCTATCAAAATTATCTCATTGGCCATCCTTCTTGTTTCTTAAAGATCAATCAACTCATTCACTCTTTGAAAAATGACACTTTCTTCTTCCCCTTCAATCAATTGAAATCATTTGTAGACTAGTAACTCAATGATGATTAAAAATTTCATCTCCATACCATATAATAACTCAAAGATACTCTTACTAGTAGCCTTGTTGTAATTTATTCTATATTTACAAATAGTAAATCCAATTTTATCATCCCATCTTTTCTTATTTACATCCAAATTTTTCTTGATAATATTCATGATGATTTTGTTACTAGACTTTTCTTGTCTATTTCCTTGTGGATGATAAGGGAATGAATGCGTTAACAAGATCCCATATTGGGAACACATATTATCAATAAATTATAGGACCTAAAACACATTGCATTATGAATAAGTACCCTTGATGACACACCAAACTTGGTGATAATATTATTTAGCAAAAATTTAATCACCACTTTTGATATTTTTAAGGATTGGTTCTACCCATTTGGTAAAATAATTAGTTGCCACCAATTTCTACTTGTATGTTTTGCTAGATTTTTTTTATCTGCCTTATAAATATACACCATTATTGGAATGGAGACATTGTTGAAATGGTAGTGACGGGGTATGCACCTACAAATTTCATCTTGCCAAAAACTATTTGACAAGAATCACAACCATTTATAATTTTTATCACATATGTAAATAATTTTGGCCACCAATAACCTACACTCATGATATTATGAGAGATATTCTATGACATAACTTTTCCACAACCCAACCCTTGATGGTATTCTTCAATAACACTTGTAGATTTCTCTCCATCTAAACATATCAGAAGTACACCATCTAGGTTTCTCCACATCAATTGACTTTTGAGTAGCACATATATTTGAGCTTCAATATTTAATGTTCTCCTTTGTTTATCATCCATATCTTTGTGATACCCTAATCATACCCGAGTATTGGGTCATTGTGTGCCCTTGTATATTTCAAAATCATACTATAATGCAATATTTGTGTGATCCTTTCTCCATTAACACTAATGAGAATCCCTTCCTTTTCAATGATGGTTGTGTTAGTGTGCCATTATCTATATCAGCTGCGAATAAAAGTTGGAGAGCCTTTGATTTCTTTAGAATAAATTGATTTTTAGGGTTTATTATAATATCTCTCTACAAATAGTGAAAATCGTGGTGATTTTTATTGATACCAACATTTGATGAATTAAGGTTTAAAAATATATGTTACTTTAAAGATAATATTTTTTTCATATTTTTTAAATGATAATAATTGATTGTTAAATATTGAAACAAAGATATTAACAACTACTACACTACTTTTTTCATCGAAATGGAGATTACTAACTCAAAATCAATTCCTACAATCTTTGAATCTAGCTTGACACCTAACTGAAACTAATTGACAATACGCTAATAATCATTAACACAACAACTTTTATGAACAATTAACTATATAACTTGGACACTTCTAAGACTCTTATTAGCCAATAGGCTATATTATGCATGAGCTTTTGGCCTAAAACAAGTCTCACGCCATAAAACAACCGTGGTTTGCCATCAATCTCATGTCGGAATACTATGAATGGTACGGTTAGTTGCCAGTTGTTTTCTTTGTGCATTGGTGGAGCTGCTCATTCTCCTTTATGGCCATGCGAATGTTTTGCAATATAAGCGTGTGGATAAAATAGTTGTTAGTTATTTTCCCTGTTTTAAGATCGATGGTATGGTTCAACTATCCCAGATCGATCTTTATGAAGGGTGGGGTTTGCTCCAGCTACAATTCATTCATGTCAGCATTTTATTGGTTCACATGGCACATAGGACAATTCCTTGGTCCACATGGCAAATAGGACAATTCCTAGGCTACAAACGACATTCTTACAAATATCTAGGTCTTTGGGACAAGGAAAATTCCACATAGTCTTTGCTAGATTGCAAGATTTGAGCAGATCTGATAGACGCTATTAGATAAGTAGACCAGACTCTGGTTGATTTGAAAGAAGATTCAGTTGTAAAACAATAGTTGGGTATGGCTCGTTTGCTTTCTTCTTCCTCTTCTCTGAATCGTTCTATCTGTCAAACACCCATTTCAACTACATCTCTGCATCCTCCACACCAGTATTACAAGGCACCATTAGTATTACTTAATCAACGTTTGCATAGCCTGAGAAATAAGTATGTATTGATCAATGGTTACCCACTTGAGCTCAAGGGTGGAGTTTCATGTTTGCAGCCTTTGGGTTTTAATAATTATCATAAATCTACAACGTTTGTGGCTGAAAATAGATCATGGTTTCAGAACCAGTCCACTGCTCTATTCTCTAGATTGAGAGAAACTATGGTAAATGAAGGGGAGGAGGCATCATGGATTGATACACTGCTTCGAAGATGGCTAGGGCCATATGCCCATTTAGCTCGGCTGGACAATCCCATTGGATCCTGGCTACTTGTTTGGTGTTTCATGTGGTAAGTTCATTAAAAGTCTTCTTTTTACGATTTAAAGTTTTGTAAGTATCTGCTCTATTTATTTTCTCTAAACCCATGTAAAAGCTTAACTTCATAAAAGTCTTAGCCACCTAAGAACATTTAGGCCACTACAAATTGGGTTTTTGGTGTACACTATGTAATTAGACGTATTCTCTGGTGAGATTTTTCTGATGAAATGATGTTCCTTTTTATTTTCTATAATTGATCTCATAACTACCTAAACTAGGGGCAAATACTTACATCTTAGTTTACACATATATATATTCTTTTATTATTACATCTTAGTTTATACATATATATTATTTTCATATAATAAAGGAGTATGCAAAACATGCTAGAGGTGTTCTCTATATATTACAAGCAATTTGTATTTAATTCAAACAAAATTGTTCTGGTACTGCTGGCTTTATCTCCAAATATGTATTACATGCAACTTTGTAAAAATATACATGCAAATTTATACAAGTGCTAAACTGCATGTCACACCCCCTCTTACTTCTCTATATTTTTCTATTGACGTAACCCTTGCACCGTAACACATGCTCAATTCTTTAAATTCTTGAGAACTCACAAATATGTAGATGTTGAATATACAATTATCTCCAACAACTCATGTATTATATCAATATTATAAAAGCTACTTTACATCTAATAAATAAGTTCACATCTAGCTATATAGAAAAAATAAATTTATTTTCATTACAATATTCAACAATCTTGTGAACAACAAAACAAGTTTACCTCTTAAATTTTTTTAAAAAATATATATATATATTTAATTCAATTTAAATATGAAAATAAACAAACATGTTTGCCAAGTCAATACCAATCTATTTGACCTAAGGAAATAATTTAATTCCATAACCAACCAACACATAGTATCAATTTGAATAAGGTATCATGAACTATCGATATCACTCAATATCTATGTAACAAAAAGCTAACAAAATCAAATTCTAATCTGGAGACTCAACGATAAGTCTACATCTTTTCCATCTTTTTAGTCCTTTGGCTTTGGGAATTTCTATCGCAGATAGCTTTCTGGCTTTGGACTCAATTTCAACATCACCATCTTTCTGTTTTTTCTTTTGGATCAATCTAAAGCTCCAATTCTTTTTTGCTTTTGGATCAATCTGAAGCTCCAATCCTTTTTTGCTTTTGGATCAATTTCAAACTCCATCTTTCAGTTAATTTTTTTTTCAACCGATTTCAATCTCAAATAGCTTTATAACACCATCCGAAGTTACATGACCCATGTATAAAATCTGTGTTCCCAAACTCACATTCAATATCTCTTTCTGAATAGATCTTATTGCAGCACATTAGGCGATCCTTCCATATTTTACAACATATAAAATTATCATCAAATATTTCAAAACTAATCATCTCATCTAACCATTGAGTACTTGATTCACCATGGATTGGGGAGTGTTTGTATGATAGCTTGATCAAGAACTCATGGTAACTGAAACATGCCCATTGCTCTACAAATGCTAATGATAAGATCGTATGTAACACATGACAAAGTAAAAGAGTAGATGAAAGGAAAGAAAGCAAAATATTACATATGTGAAAACAAATATTACACAAAATGAAATGAGTGAACCAATAAGAAAGAAAACAAAACAATGAATTGCCAGACAATTGAAATTAATTAATTTTGAAACCAGACAGGGAGAAATAAATAATCAGTTCCAAATTCATCGCAATGGAATTCTCATTTCTAAGAGAGAACGGTTCGTGCACGTTTTGCTTATGGTTATTCTAAAAATCAACAAGTAAATTTTAATTAATAAAAATAAATAGGTGTCTATTATTTATATCTATCAAATCTAAAACTATTCTCAATTGTTTGGTTATTGGATTCAATGATAGTTAAATAAAATGATATTGTAATATTATTTGATATAATAGTTTCGAATGGTCCCTTAAATTTTATGAAAAAGTTCATAATTTTTGTACATACCTTATCCCCTGCAGGATTTGAACTTGTGACTTTTCTTTCAAGAGTACAAGTTCTCCACCATTAGACCAATTCAGATGTACATAGAAACCCAGGATTATGGTGCATGGAATTCTGTGCCAATAAAAACAGGTTATTGTTAATTTTCATTTTATTTCTGAATAGTGAGTGATTGAGTGAATACTATTATTAGGTGATGAATGTTGGATTTTGCATGATTTTCAAATTTTTTTAATTTTTTTTTGGTTCATTTTGATGATGGATTATAAAGTGTGATTTGAAATATTAATAAAGAAAAATGTTCAGATAATCTAATTCAGAAATCTTCAAACAAATCTTATAAACTGTGAATATTTCATATCTTTAATTACACTTCAGTTAGTAGATTGAAATAAATTTCTGTTGTAACATTACAAATGATTTTGTATAATTAAAGAAAAGCATTAAAATGTTTAAATTTAAGTTTTTTTGATATGTTTATATATTTCTATATGAATTTGTGTTGTAGAAATGAAAAACTTACAAATTTAAAATAATATTATAGCAAAAATTAATTGTAAAGAAATAATGAAGATTATAAAATAGAATAACAAAATAATAGACAAAACAATACTAATTTGTACTACAATATTTGAAAATTTATGAATTTTTGCTTTCCACAACAATTTAATCTATCTTGAAAAACTATATTTATTAAAAATATTAAGATTTCTTCTGTGTAAGATGTTCTCAATTTACATTTTTATACAGTTTCCATCAGAAATATAACTGTACTTAATCTGTATTGTTTTAGCTTGATTCAATATAAAATAAAATAAAAATTGATGAATGGAGAAAAGCATTGATCTGGATTTGCAGGGCTAAAACGGAGTGGAAAGAGCTGCAGATTCAACCATTATTAAAATGTATCGTCTGCTTGGCACTAGGTCGGTGAGGAAAAAAAGGTTATGTCATGTTAGTATAAAATCAGCTTTATCAGACATGCAAAGGGTAGATATTGTGCTTATATAGAGATAAATATATTTATTGTATTGTATTGAGTTTTCTATAAATTTTTATTTTAGATTGTATAATTATTTATATGATAAATATTAAATGATAAAGATAATATTAAAGATATCAAGTAAAATATAATATAAATAAATTAAATTAAAAAATAAAATTATTTTTTTTTATTGAAATTTGAAGATGGAATAGAGGATTAAGATAATAACAAAGAAATGTTGATGGATAAATTTTAAGTTAAGTTAAATGGTAGCAGTTAGTTTGAAATATTGTAAATTCTAGAGGTGTACTAACATATTGTTTAGTTTAGGAAAGGAAAATTCTCTACAAATTTTTTGGAATGAACAGAATTGGTTAAGGATGGTTTTAAACTTTCTCAACTAAGAATATTCTTATATATTCTATTTTTTTTTTACATAACAAGACTTTATAGTTTTTTTTATAGTTGATGAGTCATATGAAGCAACATATGATGAAAATGGTCATTTAGAGAAAGGCGGAGAGTGTTAATGGAATAGGAAAAAATGTTTAATGTGAAAGATCATTTGGTGATGTGGAGAGAGCACTTTGATAATCATAAACTCAAAGAAGCTTTCGTTTGTGAAGATTCATTTATTATTGGTTGAATTGGTAGTCAAAATGGATGCACAAAATGTTTTGGCTAGATTAACATAAGTCAATATCAATCTATTTCTTTCAAAGTTTGTCCATTTTTTCATAATGAACAAATTTTCTTCTTGAAGCAATATGGTTTTCTCCTTGAATGATGTTATTTCATTATTCAGAACACAATGGTATTACTGAAAGGAAGAGGTCTAGGAAAAATGTGTGTTCAGTATTTTGCTTTGATGAAAATAAAATACATTTCTTTCAGAAGCTCTTGTTTTCAATCTAATAGACTATGAAAATTTCATGTGCATTATAGTAGTACATGTCACAGAAACTAATTTTCCATTTATAAAACTTGTGTTATAACTTTTATTCATTTGATGAACAAGGAAATCACTAGCAATCCTTCATAGGAGATTGTTCTGTAATTAACAAATTCATCAATTCATCTATCAGCATCATGACATAATAAGTTTCTGATTCTCATTAGCAGTCAATATAAACCTGGCTCTATCAGTAAAATCCATAACAAATAAAAGAGACCCCTGAAAATGCAGGATTCAAATCATCAACCTTTAACTGACAAACATTTCATAGCTGCCAATTGATCTACTGGCCACAATCCAAAACCTATAAAATGGAATATTGTTTACCTGAAACTACTTTACCAGCTATTGGCTAAACGCTTCCATTTTCCAACAATCAGAGTCATAACAGACTGGAAAGAGGGAGAATGGACCAAAAAAACATGGTTTCATTATCATCGTATAGTTGTTTTTCCAATACCAACTGAACACCTACTCCATGAGTTATAAGCATGATCTCCCCACCCCTACCTACTATGACCCTTGAGTATGAGGAGAGTTACATCCATCGATTATCAAAGATCAATAATAAAGCACTCTAACAATAATTGTTGTTCTACCAACGAGGATGGAAAGCACTCTGAATTCTACATTCATATTATGAGATAGATCTTCCTTCCACAAATAGAACTAACAGGAGTTTTCTCCAGATAGAGAACATTATTCGTTAATTGATGAATTTAATTTCTAGCCAAACTCAAAGGTGATTTATCAACCATAGTTGAATGATTTACCTGTTCACCAATAAAATCATACCAAATTGCAAGGAAATGGCATAATAAGAGTTTCATTGCCACTTTATAGATGAAGTACAATATATAATTGAAATTGATGAAAGCTGCACAAACTGTTTTGGCTAGATTCAACATAAGTCAATACCAATCTATTCCACCTACAATTTGAGAGAAGGAAATAATTTAATTCCATAACTAACCAACACAGTATCAATTTGATTAAAGTATCATGAGCTATTTATGTAACAAAAAGCTAACAAATTCTAATTCTAATTTAGAAACGGAATCATAAGCCTTCATCTTTTCCATCTGTTTGGTCCTTTGGCTTTGTGAATGGGAATTTCAGTTTCAATTTCACCATCTTTCTGTTTTTTCTTCTCTTTTGAATCAATCTGAAGCTCCAATCCTTTTTTTGTTTTTTGGTTTTGAACCAATTTCAATCCCAAATAGCTTTATAACATCATCTTTCAGATTTTTTTCTTTTCGACCGATTTCAATCCCAAATAGCTTTATAACATCATCCGACTCAGTTTCACTTTCATCCTCCATAGCTTTTCTTTTTCCAAGTTGTGCAGATCCATCCAAAGGATTGCTGGTTTTCTGATGGGGTAGACCATCTATCTGATCTGTATTCTCATCCACTTTGATTTGTTCTTGAGATTTCTCTAACTCTTTGGGCTTACAAATATTCACATTTGGCACATTTGAATTAGCTCTAGCATAAGTCTTGGCAGCTTTTTCACTAGCCTTGAAAGTACCTAACCGTATTCTATTACGTTTGTAGTATAGTTGTGCTCCCCCGTGGCCATTCCTTTGCGAAACAGAAACCTTGAACTTTGAAGAACCCTCTGTTCCTGTTGCCTCAGTATTACCCTCCACTTGATCAATTTCATTACTACCAGCCTCTGCTTCATTACTCAATGAATTAGGACCAGATGAATCTAGGGCATTGGATATGCTTTCTCTGTCCTCTATTTCATTACTCAATGAATTAGAGCCAGTCGATGAATCTAGGGCACTGGATATGCTTTTTCTGTCCTCTATTTCATTACTCAATGAATTAGAGCTGGATAAATCTAGGGCATTGGATATGCTTTCTCTGTCACTTGAATGTTTTGAAATAGCCCTACAGATAGCCCTAGAATCAGGGCTGTGATACCCTGTTTCTTGTAGTTTTTTTGAAAAATTCTGTAAGAACATCAAAATTAACAATTATAATCTATTATTTAATTTTTACTATTTTTCTTTCTGATGATGAATCATTAAATATGATCTAAAACATATATACACAATTAATTTTTTGATTTTTCAAAATTCTAACTTAAAAAATTCTGATGTTGCACAAATATCATATACACAGACCTTTTTCATTGCAAATCTGAAACACCCTGCTGCTGTCCTTGTTTTCGGATACCTGCATTATTGTTGGATACAATTAGAGATTTTCAAGATTTCAAAGCTATCTTGCTGTTCTATCAATCAATTGAAAGAACAGGGAAAACAAACTTATAAAGCATTTAATATTCAACAAAATAGGCAAATCAAACCAAAGATTAAATCTGCGAAAGTTAAATCCCGTAAAACAAGACTGCTATATTAGAACAGTGAAGGGGCGATTGCTTATTTATGGTCTTACACCATTATTAAAAAAAAAAACACAGACATCTAAGAATATAATTCGAATTTTCTAAAAATATAGCTCGAATTTTCTAAAAATATAGCTCGAATTTTCAATTGTAAACAATCATATCTATAAAACAAAACTTACAAGAACATTATTCAGGGGAAGAAAACAATCTAAGTTCATGTGAGCTCAGATTAAGAAGCATTGGGATAATCATCAAAACACATGTTTAATTTATTTTCATTGTTAGTATTTTCAATACTCAATTTTAATAATAAAATTCCTTGTTCTTCGAAAGGTGCAGGTAAGTTTCCAAGTCTCAGGGAGCACCAGATCAATGGAGACTTAGAAAGCTGCTATTTAATTCTGTTCTTGAGCTAAATTGCCATGAACATAGATCACAGAAAATAACTTTCCAAACAGAACCTCAAGCAGAAAAAAACTCATATTCTGTAAAATTTCAAGATTTCAAAGTTATCTAGTTATTCTATCAATCAATTGAAAGAGCAGAAAAAAAATTGTAACCTACAGCCGACTGAAAGCAAATCACATCAGAAATAACTTACCAACAGACCGCACAGATTGTTTGGAATTGTAAACAATTATATTTATAAAACAAAACTTACAAGAACAATGGAATTTACCTGATTTGTAAAGCACAGATTGTTTCACTCTTCTTTTTCTTTTGAATATCAAATGTTATTGAATCGATTTATTCATAGCAATTGAAAATGAATTGATATTTATGTTCTCATAATATTTATATTATTTAATTATGTCAAAATAAATTTATAAAAAAAAAACATATTAGATAAGCATCAAAATTAAAGCTACTTCAAAAAACATGCCAAAACATGCACTTTACGTAAGTTAAGTAAAAAAAACAACATGCACCATGCAAGTTCCAATCCCACCTGCATGTAAAAAAACAAAGTTTAATATAACTACTTGTAGTATCTTAAAAAAGACTCGTTTCTAAACAATAGATTCAAAGATCCATTGTTTTTAGTTTAATTTCTTTTTATTTTTTATTAACCTGAAATTTATCTAGTTAAAGTTTATATATTTTTTAATATTATTATATTAAAATATATAACAATTTTATAGTAAAATAATATAAAGATGTGTTTTTTTAAAATATATAATAAATAAAATAAAAATAGTTTTAAACATTTTTATTTTTCTAAATATCTATTTGTGTTCATATGTATATGTAAATTGTAAAGTTTAATATTAAGTAAATATATTTTCATTCTTATAGTAAATACTTTGTTTTTAATTAATTTCAAAAGTATAATATTTTTTCAAGGTAAAAATAAAATTATTTTTTATTGAAATTAAAATAAATCTATTTTCATTCCTACTTAAACTAACATACATATATTAATTAATAATATATATAAAAAACTCTGAAAGTTATCATTATCAGATGTCTATATATGATTTCATTGTTTCTTGTCAAAATAAAGATAATTATGTAAAAATAAATATTAAATGTTCTAAAAAATATGAATTTCAATTTTTTATAATTAATATTTTTTTTTTACTTAATATTGCTCTTTTCAAATTTTAAATATAAAATATTTTTTAAAACTTTTTTGATCTTATACACTCTTTTCAAAAATATAAAATGTATTAACTCTAGTTTTTAGTTTTCAATGTATTATACTATTTTACTTTAGATTTAAAAATATTTTATTAAAGAGGAGGAAAAACACTTCATATTACATAATAATTTTTTTTTTTAAATTACAAATTTTTAAAACAACTCTTAAGTAAATAGAAACGTTCTTCAAATATAAAAAAGTTATAAGGTGAATAAATTCGTCTTTATCCCATTCTTATTTAAACATAAAGTTAACATTAATTTGTATGTTTATTGCAATCAATTTTGAGTGAAATGACTTGCCTTCATTTTCAATGCGGCTACAAAAACTTAACACAGAATATTCCTTGAATGCTTTCATTGTTGAATACTTTTAGCATAATAAATATGTAGTAAATAGTTTGTTTTTAATTAACTTCAAAAGTAGAATAATTTTTTAAGGTAAAAATAAAATTATTTTTTTACTAAAATTTAAAATCTATACGTGTATATAGTAAATAAAATAGTTTTGAAATACACTAATTGAAATAGATATTAAATAATTGGTTTGTGTATTAATAATGTGAAAGAAAAAAGAGAATCAAATAAACTAGCACACTTATATTTAAAAAAATCTATATAAAAGAGACTAGAGATATCATTTTTGAGAGGTATGCTTAAAAATATTATTATATTATAGAAATATTAATTATATAGATTATTATATTTTTATTATTATATTATCATATTTTAATATTATATTATTATAATTAATATTATTATTATTTAAGTAAAGGGCGCTTGGCATATATATATATATTATGGGTAAGGTACTCCTCGAAAGGGCACTCCCAAGGCTGCACCTTTATGTTTACTCTAAGATTCCATGGTTTGAAGGCCATCTTGCCACTTTGCAACACCCTCTTTTCACACCTTTCACCACATAGAGAGCCAACACACAGAATGAAAGCTAATTGCAGAACCTCAGATAATTATGCCACATACAAACGCCTCTCTTTATATCCAATAAAAGCACATGCAAACCTGCTTTCATGATTTAAAAGAATAGATTAAATTCATGAGAAGGAGAGCTCATTAACTCTAAATAGTAAAAATAAAGTAAATCTATTATTACATTTTTATTATTATATTCATATTAAAAACAAATAGTAAAAGTGAAGTAAATTTATTTTCATTTATGTAGTAAATGTTTTTCTTTTATTTAATTTCATAAATAAAGTATTTTTTTTTTTTTTTTAATGTATAAAACTTCAAATCTATAAATTTATGTGTATATAGTAAATAGTATAATACCTAGTTAAATCAGTTAGGGTTTGTGTCCTCCAAGATACACTCCAAGAATTTCCAAAAACTTTGTGTATAAGTTCAAAATCAGGAGCTTGGGTTCAAGATATTTTTCTTGAAAATCCTTCTAATTCCTGTCATGAATGTCACATTAATAGTCATAAGGCTAGATATTGTAAAAGCAAGGCAAAACAAAATGAAATTTTACAAAAAAAATTTATAGGAAATGTGGAACAAGAAAGCCTCACTAAGGTTTTTGGAAAGGAGTTTTCAGATTACAATAAAATTGGAAGCGTGAGGGATAAGAATGGTTTTTGAATTGTAAACTTGATAAGGGTCGGGCTTTTTATTCTATGGTTGTTGTACATGATTTAGTATTTAACGAGTAAGTCTATCTAAGATATTTGGGAAGGGGGTTTCTGACTTTAATAAAATTAGAAGTGTGAAGGAAAATAATGTTATTTTGAATTGTAATCTTGATAAGGATCAAGCTTCTTGTTCAACATTGGTTGTAAATTATAAAATCTGACCCTCGGGCACAAAATTTTTATTTGGAACAATGCACAACTCCCAACTTAACCAAGAAAACTGAACCACCAAAAATGAAGAAGGGGAAAGATGATTCCCCAATGAGCTTCTCGAGTTTTTCACCCTAGAAGCTAACTATTGGGAGAATGTTTGTCTTTCACACCTTTTCATCCTAGGGTTCATTCAAAGAGGGAGGGGGTTTGAGATTGAGGTTTGTGAATGTGTGTGTATTGTATGGTTGAATGCTAAAAATGAAATAATACTAAGCTAACTAAAGAAGTGTAAACATGACAATGTAATTCTAGACTATATACAACGAAAATAAACTAACCTAAATGCTTGCAAACAGAAAGGAAATGGGAAAGATAGAAAATTGTGTACCTGGAAATGGAAACTTGTAGATGAAAGGCCCCAAAATCCTTTGGAAAATGTCTAAAATCTTAACAAGGACATTCCCGCCAAGTTTGGTGACCTAGTCCTCTTGTTGGGAAATTTTGTCCGAATAGGTTTATGCTAATTGCATACCTAGAAATGTAAAAATCCCTAAAATACAAGCTCAGATGGACTAGGTCACCATTATGGGCGACCTAGTCCTCTTCTGGCTTTTCGGGAACCTAAAAGAGGATATTGGAGTCCTCAATCTACACTCTAGATTCCAATAGATATCTTGTTCAGATTCTACTGAAAATAGGCAGGTAGAGGCCTCCAAGCTAGAATTAGGGTTTGGTTGACTCGAATGCTTGTGATGAGTTGATGAAACCTTCCTAACACCTTTCTTGTTCACAAACCTGCAAATCACACATGCAAAGAAGAGACAAGGGTTAGCGTTAGAGATTAGGGGTTTGCCTTAGTCAAACCCCTTTTGAATAATCAAACCAAACGAAATAGAAATGAAGTAAAGAATGAGAAGAAGCATAAAATAATGGAGCTTACCTTGCCTTTGATGATTGCTCTTGTGTTGTTGCAGCAACCAACCCTTGAATGCTTCATAAATGGTGTCTTGTTGACCTGGAAGATGAAACCCTTGTTGGCTTGAGAAGAAGAGTTGTTGAGAGATGGAGAGAGAGGTGGAGGAGAAAATGGATGGTGCACAATGAGAAATTAGGGTTTTGGAGGTTATTTATATAAGTTATTCCCTAACTTGCCTGAAATAACTTCATACTGACCGACCTTAGGGTTTTAGAGACCAAAATCTTGACATAAATTAAGTTTTAAGCCACATGGGACCCTAGTCCACCTGGGAATTTTTAATTGTTGTTTGGTCATTAAAATGTTATTATTTTTGTTTGTCGGGATTGTCTTCTTAAAACTCACCAGGATAGGATTTATATGAGGATTAAGGGGTCATTTTGGCATAATAATGTATTGATTATTACAACACTTCATCACAAGGCTTGGAAAGGGGTAAAAATAGGTTGAAAAAGGTCCAAGATCATAGGCCAAGGTCCAAATGAGTGAAAAGTGTCAAGGTATACACTTTTTGGCGACACATTTAGCCCCCACTTTAGTGAGAGGATGAAATTGCTTCAAACTCACACTAAAGTAGCCACATGATTCAGATAGTGAAGGATGTCAAAGAAGAAATACAGGAAAAAAAGGAGGTGGTCAAGCCTCCAAGGTTTCGAGATTCTAAGTCAACTCGACATCAATGCAAAAGACATTCAAGGGTGAATGCATTACAACAAGACAAGATGCATGATCATACAACAACAAGGTTAGTGTGAAGAGAAAGTTGAAAATATGTTCTCACTCTGGGGCCACAAAACATCAGATCGTCCGCGGGATGAGTAGTCCCAAAAGGTGAGAAACATACACACGGTTAGTATGTACTCACAAAGGTGGCTATGGGGAAAGTCGTGCTCCTCATTGGGCTTCCCGTTCAAACCATACCAAAGTTATACCTCATGATAACTTTGATAAGGTGCCACAAAAGGAAGTGATGTTTTGAAATGATTTTGTTCAAAGGGATTTTTCTTTGTTCACGCAATGTCTCTATCTTAAGGAAGATTATACGTTATTTTATCAAGAGAGGAGAAGTGCAAGTGTACTCATCTTGTATGCAAGAGAGGCAAGGGCTTATCGTGTATGCACAAAAGAGGAAAACTATAGATGTATCGATCCTAAACAACATTATGTGTAATGTTTTCAAGAGGAGGAATCATAAGAAAAAGTAAGATTGCACAATGAAATGTGAGTGGTGATCTATGCCCCCACTTTAAGGGAATTGTGAATCACCGTACTGTGAAGAATTTCTTTAAAGTAGAGTAGAAAAGAGGACATGAGAGCTTTTTTGGAAAGCCCTATGTTGAGTCATATGGTTTTCGATAAGCTACATCATGAGGAGAAGGGTGTATGTCACATGCGATTCAACTTTGAGACATGTCTTCCACATCCCAAGCTTTCTCTTACATGTTCATGAAAAGTTAATGATAAGTCATAAGAGACAACAACAAGTGACATACGAGGGATAAAGGCTAACTTACCTCTTGCCCCCACTTAGTGCAGGACAAGAGTGAGCTGAAAGGGATTAAAGGGATGAAAGGGAGGGTGAATTTGTATCAATTAGAGGAGTGAAGTTCCCCCACATAAGGGAGAGTACCAAAATCCTGAAGATGTTGGATTGTGTTGCTCAAGGCCTTACACTCATTAGTGTGATGACCATGAACGTGGTGGAAGGCACTAAAGGAATGTTTGTTGGAACATTTATTTTGAGTTTGGTGAGGAAGGGAGATCAAGTGGTCTTGGAGGATTCTCAATAAGATACTCTCTTGATTGAGGGAAGAAGGTAATCCTTGGATTTGGGACAAAGAAGGATCTTTCTTAGAAGAGGATGGCATACCTACAAAAGGCTCTATAGATTGTGAGATTTTGTATACTCTGTGAGAGGAGTGTGTAAAATATGAATCAAGAGGAGGTTGTGGGATGACATGTGTGTTAAGCAAAGAGTCCTTTGTTGGTGTCAAAGGATTACTTTGGAAGATAGGGTTAGAAGGGTGATTTGGGATAGAGTTGGTGTTGGAAGAAGGTTTGACAATTTTGATGAAAGGGAAAAATCCAAGACCATGATTGGATATTTGCATGTGAGGCTCGATAGGGTTGCGAATACCTTGTTCGTTAGCACCACAACCTTTTCCACTATAGCCAAGTTGCTTCATGATCTCATAACCTTTTCCATAAATCTTTTTCAACTTCTTTAGATCAGGTGAGGGGTCATCATGTGCATTGTTGGCTAAAGGAGTTGAGGTGGATGCTATCAAAGGATCACTCGATTCTTGTGTTAACAAGACTATGTTGCCCTTTGGAGATTCTTTGTTGTAGGTCCTGATTTCTCCCTTGAGAGGAGGGGTGAAGTCTAAGGAACCCAAAACATCGTTTAAGTACTAGGGTTGGATGGGTTCCACTAGTTTGGTTGGTGTAGTGATGGAGGGTTTGGATTTGTTTTGTTCAAGATGTAGGATACTGTAAGGTTCAAGATCAGCCTCAAGTGTGTATACTTTGTTGTTGTATATGTACTTCATCTTTTGATGAAGTGCGGAAGGCAAACCATTCATTGAATGAATCCATGGCCTACCTAAGATGAGATTAGATGAAACATCATTAGGCATGACATGGATTGATGTGTTTAATGTGGCCACTCCAACTGTAAGAGTTAAAGTGATCACACCAAGTGGCTTTTGTCCTACACTATCAAATCCATGAATAGATAAGGAGGAAGGTTGAATGGTTGATCTATCAATATGGAGCCTATCTAAGAGATTGAAACTACACACATTGACAGCCGAGCCATTATCAATGAGGGTTATCTTGATCCCTATGCATTTGTATTGAGATATGATCATGAAGGCTTCAACTTTGTTTTGCACTTCCAAAGGAGGGAGCTCATTTTGGTGGAAAACAATGTTAGCATTTAAGCCTTGGATCATAAATACAATATCGTTTGTTTGCATAGTAGAAGGGATGGGAATTTATTGTAAGGCATCTTGCATCAGGTTGTGATAGTGAGGGGAGGCTTGGATAAGTTCCCATAAAGATATTTTGCGGGAGCATTCCTTAGTTAGTCAACAAGGTCATACTCCCTGAGGAAGGAATTGAAGTGAGGGGCAACAAGAAGAATAAGAGGGGATGAAGGTAAGAAAGTAGAGGTTGATGGTTGAGAACGTGGGTTGTTTCATGTGTAATATGTATGAGCAATGGTAACATGAATCAATTGTTGCAACATATTAGGATTAGATGGGGAGAGAGTGAATTTAGGTTTAGAAGGTGGAGAAAAGGATGAGTTGAGGTTGAATAATATTGACATCTCCTTGGGAAGGAGAGTCAATGTTATCCTTGGTTTGCATCATGATATCCTTGCTAGGAGGAGAGAGATGAGGAGAACTACGAGCTTCCTATGCTTGACATCGAAGGAGTGGTTCTTCTAAAATATCTACATCACTAGGAAGGAAAGATTAATGATGGGAGAGGGAAGGGAGGTAGGGTTAAGAAGGGAGTCTATTTGATTGTCAAAGGTCTCATTCTCTTGTTCCATACCATCTACCCTAGTAGGAGAGCATGGAAGAAGTTCATCAAATTCTTCATCACAAGCGAGGGAGGCATCAAGAGATGATCCACTATGATTGTCAAATAGATTACCCCAAAGGGGAGGAGCATTAGGGAAAGGAGGGTCAATAGTTTCATGACTCGTACTAGGGCTATCTTCTAACACCAAACTATCCTCTTGACATCAAGGAGGGATGTTAGGAGATGAGAAAGTTTGAGGATCATGGGTATGGTTAGAGAGGCTATGTAAGGTAGTGTCAAAAATTGTTTGTTGTTTAAGGTTGGGAAAATGGGGATGATGAGAGGGACAATCAAGACCCTCAACACTTGTGTCTTATGTCACCAACATACCTTCGTCACTAAAATGAGAGGTATAGGGAGAAGTACAAGTATGAGTGTTATGATTCTCAACACAAATGTCCCCATCGAGGGGTAATGCAATGTTAAGAATAATGTCTATGTTTTGGTTATGAACATGTTCTCTAATGAATTCATTATTATAATCTACATTGAACTCATAATAAGGAATATTAGATTTATACAATCCATTTGAAACCAAATCAAAGCTACATCTTTTAAAAGAAAACATTGTATTGAATGAAGAGAGAAAGGAAAAGGGATGTGAGGTAAGTATTTAAACTAAAATGTTGAAATGCAACTTTTCAGATGGAAAACAAGGTAATTTTCTGATTACATTGTGTAACAATCTAAAAAAGAAATGTAGTATATGCAAAATTAAAACTAAGAAGTGCATGAAATGAGCTAATATTAGCTAGTTTTAATAAAATACATGCTACAGAAACACAACCAGTTGTTACAGGTAGGTAAAGGCACAAAACAGAGGCTGGAAAATAGGGTTTTCAACTCTGTAAAGGGCAGTTTCAGAACCCTAAAGGGAGTAGGTCGTCTAGGATGGCGCCCTAGTCCTCTTGATAATTTTTTAAAGAATTTTCAGGAGTTTTGGGTTGGTATAGGTGGTTTATGTGTTGTACAGTGCAAACCTAAAAAAGAAAATGCAAAAATTCACACAGTTTGTAATGATTGAAATGCAAAAATGCAACCTACATGAAATTTTCACTAATGCAAATATGCAATGCAAGTTAACCCTAGGAAAGTGAACGAATATAAACTAGAAAGGAATGATGTAAGGATGTTGGGCTCACCAAAATGAACCACAAAAAATATATACTAACAAGAAAAAGAGGATTCCCCAAATAGGCTCTCAAGGTTCTTCACCCTGAGAGCACTTAGTGTAGGAATGTCAATCTTTCCTCTTTGCTGATATGTTCTTGGTGATCGCATTCAAAGGGGGAAAGGGTTGAGATTTGTGGGTTTGTGAATATGTGTGTGTTGTATGGTTGAATGGTGGAAATGAAATAATACTAAGCTAACTAAAGAAGTGTAAACATGACAATGTAATTCTAGACTATAGACAATGTAAATAAACTAACCTAAATGCTTGCAAAAAGAAAGGAAACGGGAAAGATAGAAAATTGTGCACCTAGAAATGGAAACTTGTAGATGAAAGGCCCTAGAATCCTCTAGAAAATGTCTGAAATCTTAATAGGGACATTCCCACCAAGTTGGGCGACCTAGTCCTCTTGTCGAGAAACTTTTCCGGAACAGGTTTCTACTAAATGGGCACCTGTAAATGTAAAAAATCCCCAAAATACAAGCTCAGAGGGACTAGGTCACCATTATGAGTGACCTTGTCCTCTTTTGGGTTTTCGAGAACCTGAAAGAGGATATTGGATTCCTCAATCTACACTCTATATTCCAATAGATATCTTGTTTAGATTCTGCTAAAAATGGGCAGGTAGAGGCCTCCAAGCTAGAACTAGGGTTTGGTTGACTTGAATTCTTGTGTTGAGTTGATGGAACCTTCCTAATACCTTTCTTATTCTCAAACTTGCATACAAAAACCTGCAAATCACACATGCAAAGAAGAGAAAAGGGTTAGGGTTAGAGATTAGGGGTTTGCCTTGGTCAAACCCCTTTTGAGTAATCAAACCAAATGAAATAGAAATGAAGTAAAGAATGAGAAGAAGCATAAAACAATGGAGCTTACCTTGCCTTTGATGATTGATCTTGTGTTGTTGCAACAACCAACCCTTGAATGCTTCAAAAATGTTGTCTTGTTGACTTTGAAGATGAAACCCTAGTTGGCTTGAGATGAAGAGGAGTTGAGAGGTGGAGAGAGAGATGGAGGAGAAAATGGATGGTGCATAATGAGAAATTAGGGTTTTGGAGGCTATTTATACAAGTTATGCCATCAATTGCCCGAAATAACTTCATACTGAAAAAAAAATAGCATAGCGCTTGAGGGCTCCCCCCTTTTTGATTGAATTTTTTTTAGAATTTCAAAAATCCCCCCAAAGGTGAGAAATTAGCTAATACCATGTAGTTTATCCTCATTCATTTGGATAATTTTTTTAGTGAATAGATAATATTTTATGAATTTTCAAAGTGGACACATCCTGAAAAGCTGAAATTTGAGCGTGCTCCCCCGTAATTTTTTTGCAAACTAATCAAAAATTGATTTTTTTTTCATCATGTGTAGAATGGAGTCTAGTTTCAAAAACTGTAATTTGTTTCACATTTCGATGAATGGGTAAAAATCTATCCTAAAAATAGTACTTGTTGGTTTTTGACCAAAAACAAAGGCATTTACAATAGATGTCATGGATCAAAACCTTAACTAAATCAAAATGAAAAAAATAATTATATATTTAGATAGATAAGAGAGAGGTTAACACTATCACGGTTTTTTAATAAACTTGCATTGAAAAACATGCAAATGAGACGTGGAGCATAGATGAAAATATAAGGAAATTTGGTAAATCTTGTTAATTAACATGTCCAAAGTAGGCCATTTGGCGTGAACCAAATGTGATGAGTCATTTGGCGAGTACAAAATTTGGCACTCACGAAATGGCTTGATTTGCACAAAACCAGAATTTCCCCTCTTTGGTAAACAACTTTGATAATTCTTAGAGTACACAGTTTATGATCATAGATGGATAGTTGAGGTTTTACCTTTCATACCTTCTCTAACTCGTTACCGTAACTAGATAACTCTTTATCCCTCTGAAGTCTCTATCTCTCAGGTCTCACTCCCTCCCACATGACCTAGACTACTCTCTCAGTCCAATCCCCTCTCTCAGGTCTCTTTCCCTCCCACATAGGTACCTAAATAAATCTATCTCACTCCAACCCCCTCTCTCACTCTCCATCTCTCTCTCTCTCCCTCTTTGGTCTTTTTGTCTCTCTCACTCCATATCCCTCTCTTAGGTTGTTATATTTCTCTCTTTTTCTCTCTCTTAAGTCTCTCCATCCTACCCCCTCTCCCTCTCTTAGGTCTATCACTCATTCCATCTAACTCTCTCCCATTCCCTCTCTCTCACTCACTCTATCTCTCTCCCTCTCTCACTCTCTCTCTCTCGAGTATCTCCATCCCCCTGTCACTCACACACACACACACTCCCTTTCTCTCTCCCACTCCCTCTCTCTCACTCTCTCCCACTCTGTCTCTCTCCCTCTCTCTCAGGTCTCTCCCTCCCACCTCCTCTCCCTCTCTCTCTCTCTCAAGTATATTCGTCCTACCCCCTCTCCCTCTCTCTCTTTGTCTTGAGTCTCCCCCTCCTACCCCCTCTCCCTCTCACAGTTACTCCCTCTATCTCTCTTCCACTCCCTCCCTATCTCACTCCCTCTATCTGTCTTCGTCTACCTCTCCATCTCTCTCAAGTATCTCCCTCCCACCACCTCTCCCTCTCTCTCTCAAGTCCCTCTCTCTCTCTCATGCCCTCTATCTCTCTCCCACTCTCTTTCCCTCTCTCTCTCTCAAGTCTCACCCACTCTCCCTCCCTCTTTGTCTCTCAAGTCTCTCCCTTCTACCCCCTCTCCCTCTTTCAGGCCTCTCTTTGTCTCTCTCACTCACTCCCTCTATCTCTCTCCCACATCCTCTCTCTCTCACTCCCTCTATCTCTATCCCTCTCTCTCTCTCTCTCATATCTCCCTCCCATCCCCTCCCACTCTCTCTCTCCCTTTATCTCAGGTATCTCCCCCCACCCCCTCTCTCTCTATCTCTCTCTCACTCCCTCCATCTCTCTTGAATCCCTCTTTCCCGAATACTCCCTCTCCCCCAAGTACTACCTCTCCCTCCCACTCCCTCTCTATCTCTCAAGTCTCTCTCTCTCACTCCTTGTATCTCTCCCATCCCTCTATCTCCCACTCCCTCTCTCTCCTACTCTCTTAGGTCTCTCCTTCCCTCCCCCTCTCTCACACTTTGTCTCCCTCTCCTCTCTTGGGTGTATCCTTCCCACCCTCTCCCACTCTCTTAGGTTTCTCTCTCTCTCTCTCTCTCTCTCTCTCTCTCTCTCTCTCTCTCTCTCTCTCTCTCTCTCTCTCTCTCTCTCTCTCTTTCTCTCTCTCTCTCTATGTCTCTCCCTCTCTCTCTCTCCCGCTCCCTATCTCTCTCACTCCCTCTATCTCTCTCCCACTTTGTCTCTCTCCCCCTCCCTCTCACTCCCTCTATCTCTCCCCCACTTTCTCTCTCTCCCTATCTCTCATGTCTCTCCCTCCCACCCTATCTCCCTCTTTCTCTCTCTCAAGTATCTCTGTCCTACCCCATCTTCCTCTCTCTCTTTTTCAAGTCTCCCCCTCCTACCCCCTCTCCCTCTCACAGTGAATCCCTCTATCTCGCTTTCACTCCTCCCTCTCTCACTCCCTCTCTCTCTCCCTCACCCTCTCCCACTCTCTCAAGTATGTCCCTCCCACCACCTCTCCCCCTCTCTCTCTCTCTCTCTCATGTAGAGGGTTTAGGGATTAAGGGTTAAGGGTTAAGGGTTGAGGGTTGAGGGTTGAAGGATTAAGAGGGTATGGGAGTTGATGGATTAGGGTATAAGGGTTAATGGTTGAGGGTTGAGGGATTAAGAGGGTATAAGGGTTGAGGGATTAGGGTTTAAGGGTTGAGGGTTAAGGGTTGATGAATTAAGATTGTAGAGGGTTGAGGGATTAGGGTTTAAGGGTTGAGGGGTTGAGGTATTAAGAGGGTACAGGGGTTGAGGGATTAGGGTTTATGGGTTGAGGGTTGAGGGGTTGAGGGATTAAGAGGGTATAGGGGTTGAGGGATTAGGGTTTAAGGGTTGAGGGATTAAGAGGGTATAGGGGTTGAGGGATTAGTGTTTAAGGGTTGAGGGATTAATATTATATGGGGCTTGAGGGATTAGGGTTTAAGGTTAAGGGTTGAGGGTTGAGGGATTAAGAGGGTATAGGGGTTGAGGGATTAGGGTTTAAGGGTTAAGGGTTGAGGGTTGAGGGATAAAGAGGGTATAGGGGTTGAGGGATTAGGGTTTAAGGGTAGAGAGTAGAGGGGTTGAGTGATTAAGAGAGTATAGGGGTTGAGGTATTAGAGTTCAAGGGTTGAGGGTTAAGGGTTGAAGGATTAAGATTGTATGGGGGTTGAGGGTTGAGGGATTAAGAGGGTATAGGGGTTGAGGGATTAGGGTTTAAGGGTAGAGAGTAGAGGGCTTGAGTGATTAAGAGGGTATAGGGGTTGAGGGATTATGGTTTAAGGGTAGAGGGTAGAGGGGTTGAGGCATTAAGAGGGTATATGGGTTGAGGGATTAGGGCTTAAGGGTTGAGGGATTAAGATTGTAGAGGGGTTGAGGGATTAAGAGTGTATGGGGGTTGAGGGATTAGGGTTTAAGGGTTAAGTGTTAATGGTATAGGGTCTATGGTTTAAGGGTCCCACTCCCTCTCTCCCACTCCATCTCTCTCCCACTCCCTATATTAGGTCTTCCCTCTCACCATAATAGAATAAATTCTTTCCCTCTCAAGTTTCTCTCTCTCAGGTCTCACTCCCTCCCATGCTACCTAGACTAATATGTGTCACTCCAATTTTCTCTCTCACAATCCTTCTCTGTCAGGCCTCACTTACCTCCCACCCTATTCTCTTAGGTCTCTCCTTCCCACTCCCTCTCTCCCAATTTGACTCCATCTCCTTCTCTCTCAAGTGTCTCCCTCCCACCCTCTCTCCATCTCTCTCTCTCTCTTAGTTTTCTCCCTCCCACCCCCTCTCCCTCCCCCCATCTCTCTCTCAAGTCTCTCCCGTCTACTCCCCCCCTCTCTCTCTCCCACTCTCTCTCTCAATCCCTCTCTCTCTCTCTCCCACTTTGTCTCTCTCCCTCTCTCTTAGGTATCTCCTTTTCATAACAACATATTTGGCACTCTCCAATTTTGGTGTGCACTAAGTTTGGTGTGCACCAAATTTGGCAATCGCCAAATGTGTTTTACTTTGAAATGGTAAAATAGGGGCTGGCCCCATGATTTAGGCCCACATTCTCCTATATTTGACTAGTTCAACACTTTATCTGAGTCAGAAATGCCTCTTTTTATGCAGTTGACTTCATATTGTACCAATCTATGCTTGATCCATCACCTTTTACCACCTATCTACATGGTAGACAACGTAGAAGAAGACATTTTGAAGTTTCTACATCATTTTACATTATTTGAGGTAATATATTCATTTTTGTAATATTGAAATGTTTATATTTAGTATATTTGTTTATTTTTGACAATATAAACTAAATTTCTTTAATGATTTTATTAATCATAACAATTGGACATAGAATTCAACATTGAATTAGATGGGATTTGCATAAAAAAGTTCAATTTTTATGTGTTTGAAGAACAAAAATATTAAAAACATGACATTTAATTAACATAAATTTACTTATAAATTCTATTTGCATTGCTTATAGTAGTCCATTTCCAGCATGGCTAGTGGAATTCACTCTATTTCATTTTATTTTCAACTAATTTGGAAAACCTAATAGCTTTCATCAATGTTAATGCAGGTGTCCATTAATTTTTTGTTCCATAAAAAAATCACCTTCATCACATGTTCTTAGATAAATTCAAGTGAGTTGACAATGTTCTTAATGCAAGTTTCCATTCATTCATACCATTTACCTTTCTAATAAATAAAAAAATGGGAAATTTTGTGCAAGTGAGAATGCTTATTGTCTTTCTAAGTTACCTCATTGCCAAAGAAATATTGAATAATTATAGATATAGCATCACAAACCCTTCTTTGACTTTGTTGACAATCAAAAATTTGGTTTTGAGAACAATAAACAAAAGATTCTCTAGTTTTCATTTAGGTGGCAACAACTTATACCATAGGTTTGTGATGCAGAGCAGGGAGACAAAACTTTCAACAATCATAATTAGATCAGTTTCAAACAATCTTCAATCTCAAAAACCTCAAATCAATGTTGAACTGACCAATTCACATTCACTTCCTTGTAGCATTCACAATAGAGAAAATTGTTCATATCTTATCGTATCTTAGTCACTGGAACCCTCTCTAATGCATCTAAAAACTAAACCCTTTTTTTAGGCCTTTCTATTCTTGAAACAAGGAGGGTTTATTCAAAATCAACGTTTCAGGCCTCTGGTGCAGGAGCACCTTGTAAGCTTAATTTTGTCAAAAAGGTCATTTTTAGTGAGCATTGTCAAATTCTAGGATTTTAGTTAATGTTGAGTATATTGTGTTTAGTAAGGTCAATTAGACCATTTTATAATGTATTTGGAGCTAAGGAAGTTTAGTTGTGTCATAGCTTGCAATTTGGCTAAATATGGTTAGAAAAGTTGCTAAAAGATGCAAAAGTTGTAGAGTTGGAGGGAGTTGGAATGAAATCAAAATATGTATAATAACCTTCAATTCCTCGAAGGAGAGGTTGTTGGTTGATTTTTACCCCATTTTTTATCAAGAAGAACGTTATTTTCTAGAAATTTATAGGTTTCTCTCACTTTTCTTGTTGTTGTATGGCCTATGCAGACTCTAAGATGATATGAAACTAGTTGGATGTTGTAGATTAATGAATTAGCTTTCATTTTCACCTATTTAGAGGTTCTAACTCTTTGTATAGCGAAAGTTATATTTTTTTTACTATTGCTACCTACTTTCATAGTGTTCTTGGATTGAAGGGTTTCATTATGTAATTCGACCCATTACACTTTTTCTACCTACTATAACTTGTGGAATGGGTCCTCTAACTTTTAAAATACATGCCTAACCTATTTATAATTTTGTGGAGTCAAGGTTGGGTGTTTGGGATGATGTTCTAGGATTGTAGCATGGTCTTTTCATGGTGAAAATTAGGGCTTCAAGTGGTGTTTTGACAAAATGTGGGAAGGATTGTCCATGTAATGTATTATTCACCATGTGCAAGGTCTGGTAAGTGTGTTTGGTGCTTTGTATGGATCTATTAGGTTTGGGAGATAGGCATATCATTAAAACCCCGAGTATTTTGCTTGAAATTAAGGAGTTGGTTTATTAGGGGTCTAGATGTCTTCAACTTGGAAACAAATTAGGAAATTAGAGGTTTTGACACATAACATACTATTGTTTGAGGAGTTTGAGTGAAGATGTAATGTTTAAAAGGTACTCTCTTTGTAAATTAGGCCAATTAAATAGCCTTTTCCAAGGTGGATCTATTGGAAGTCAATGTGGGTCTACAATAACCTCTCTCTATTTTCGCTATCTCGAAGGCATTTTCCTATGGTGGCGAATTTTCACTTGGAGAAAAAGTTGTCAAATGCAAGTAGTTGAAAGTTGCAAAGTGGTGCAACTTTCATTCTGTAGCTTGTGTGACCAAAAGAATTGTTCCAACGTGTCCGAATAGGTATGTTTACACTAGGCATGGTCCTCTTTTGCAGCCAAACATGCAGAATCACTCCTCGAGCTACGTTCAACCAGATCGATCCCTTAAGGTTTGAAAGTGCCAAATGACTGCAAACTTCAACATGCTATTAATCAGACATCATGATTCTTAGAAACATCTCGTCTAATCCTATGAGATCACATTGGGCCACTGTACAATAACCTCTCTCAGTTTTCGCTATCTCAGAGGCCTTTTCCTGTAGTGGCAAATTTTCACTTGGGGAAAAAGTTGTCAAATGCAAGTAGTTGAAAGTTGCAAATTGGTTCAACTTTCATTTTGTAGCTCGTGTGACCAAACGAACTATTCCAACACATCTGAAGAGGTATTTTTACACTAGGCATGGTCCTCTTTCGCACCCAAACATGCGAAATCGATCTGAGCTACATTCAACCGGATCGATCCCTTAAGGGTCCAAAGTGCAAAATGGCTGCAAACTTTAGCATGCTATTACTTGGACACTGTGATGCTTAGAAACTTATCATCTAATCCTATGAGATCAATTTTGGCCCCTCTATAATAACCTCTCTCATTTTTTGCTATCTCGGAGGCCTTTTTCCGTGGTGGCAAATTTTCACTTAGGGAAAAATTTGTGAAATGCAAGTAGTTGAAAGTTACGAAGTGGTGCAACTTTTGTTTTGTAGCTCGTGTGACCAAGCAAACTATTCCAATGCATCCGAATAATTATTTTTATGCTAGGAATGGTCCTCTTTCACACCCAATCTCTCTGAACTACATTCAACCGTATTGATCCCTTAAGGGTCCAAATTGCAAAATGGTTATGAACTTCAGCATGCTATTAATCAGACATTGTGATTCTTAGAAACTTCTCTTCTAATCCAATGAGATCATTTTGGACCCCTCTACGATAACCTCTCTCGGTTTTTTCTATCTTGGAGGCATTTTTGCGTGGTGGCAAATTTTCACTTGGGGAAAAAGTTGTCGAATGCAAGTAGTTGAAAGTTGCAAAGTGGTGCAACTTTCGTTCTGTAGCTCATGTGACCAAATGGATTATTCCAACACATATGGGTGGGTAAATTTACACTAGGCATGGTCCTCTTTTGCACCCAAACACGTGAAATCTCTCCGAGCTACTTTCAATCAGATCGATCCCTTAAGGGTCCAAAGTGCAAAATGACTGCGAACTTCAGCATGCTCGTATTAGGACACCACGATGCTTAGAAAATTCTTGTCTAAGCCTATGGGATCATGTTGGTCCCCTCTAGAATAACCTCTCTCAGGTTTTTTTAGCTCAGAGGCCTTTTCCCATGGTGGTGATTTCTCGCTTGCGGAAAAAGTTTTCGAATGCAAGTAGTTGAGTGTGTAAAAATGACTTTATAGTCATTCCACCCATTGTATCCTATTGTAACTTAGTGGAATGAAATAATTAGGGGTAGGGAACATATTTTCATGGTTTATGGAGTAGGGGAGGTGAGTTGAGTAGTTTGGTGTGATGCCCTAGTGGGAAATTTGATGAGTTTTGGTGAAATTCATTGGTTTAAGAGTGGAAATGGTTGAAATCCTTTGGGGTAGAAGTTTGTGAGGGAATTTTAAGCGTGTGTACATTATTTTAATCATGTTTGATTCATTGGAAAGGTGTTATGAGTTTTGGGAATAGGATTTTCAATAAACCCACCTGTTTTAGGCTTTTAGCCATAGCAGCAAGGCAATGAACTATTTGATAAAATGCTTTGGTAAACATGTACGAAAAATGTGGTATCATAGACAAGGCAATGAATTGTTTGAAAAATTTCTTCAAAGAAACATGGTCTCATGGTGATGGAATGTCATAACAATCCATAGCTGTGAGGATTTGTGACTTGAGGATTGTGATTAATGATTGGAATTATGTTTAGTGACATTGCAGGACCTCCCCTACTACATCAATGTTTTAGGGTTTTATCCATAGCAGCAAGGCAATTAACTATTTAATATAATTCTTTGATAGACATGTATGAAAATGGTGGTAGCATAGAAAAGGCAGTGAACTCTTTGAAAAAATGCCTCAAAAAAATGAGGTCTCATGGTGATAGAATGCCATGACAATTGAAAGAAATTTGATTGTCATGGCATTCTATCACCATGAGACCACATTTATTTGAGGCATCTTTTGAACTAGTTCACTACCTTGTCTATGGCTTGTAATGGCATTCCATCACCACATTTATTTGATGCATTTTTTAAAATAGTTCACTACCTTGTCTATGCTATTGCTTACTATTATGCTTTTGATATATTTTTTTTAAGCATCCATAGCTTGTTTGAAATCACTTTTTTTAGGATTTTAACCATAACAACAAGGAAGTGAATTGTTTCACAAGATGCTTTGGTAGACATGTATGGAAAATGTTGTAACATACACAAGACAGGGAACTATTTAAAAATATACCTCAAAGAAATTTGGTCTCATAGAATGCCATGATAAGAAAATGCAATTGGTAGCTGCTCCTAGTTGTTAGCTATGCAATGTGGAGAAATTGCATTATTGCTTAGGTTGAATTTGTACAAACTATATTGTAATTGAATTTTTTTCATCTATCAGCATCTACTTATTAGTTATGCAAAGTGAAGTAATGCTTTGACTTTGAAATATGTGCAATGCAATGTAATCAACGATATGAATATAAACTACAAAAATCCATTTTTACAATTCATTAGTTAAAATATTTATTTTATATCTCTATATGCTATGGAAATACCTTTCAATTTTTAAAAAAAGTCTTTATCTCTTGTTGTACAATTTTTCCTGGTTTTTTCACAAACTATTATACTTTTGGTTTGTCAAATTTTTCCCCAAAAGATTTTTGCTGCTATGCATTGGAAGCATGAAGCATATACACATGAATACACAAAATATAGGTGAAGTATACATGTGAATAAGTGAACCGTACATGTGAATAAGTGAGGCACAAGTAATTGAAGCATTCCAAAGGATACAAACCACCACGAATGGAGATTATTTACACAATACGCTTTAGATGGGGCTTATTGAGAATTCGATAGTAATTAATTAAGCATTAGATGTAAACAAAATCCATGCCTGGGTATGTGCACTCTCCCACTCTCCCTTTCTCCCTTTCCATCTCACTCTCCCACTCTCCCTCTCACTCTCTCACTCTCCCCTCTCCCTCTCCCTCTCACTCTCTCCCTCTCCCTCTCCCACTCTCCCTCTCCCTCTCTCTCCCTATCCATCCCACTCTCCCTCCCACTCTCCCTCACTCTCTCACTCTCCCACTCTCCCTTTCTCCCTCTCCATCTCCCACTCTCCCTCTCACTTCTCACTCTCCCAATCTCCCTCTCCATCTCCCACTCTCCCTCTCTCCCTCCCTCTATCTCTCCCTCCCACTCCCCCTCTCCCTCTCTCAATCTCCCACTCTCCCTCTCTCCCTCACTCTCTCACTCTCCCACTCTCCTTTTTTCGCTCTCCATCTCACTCTCCCGCTCTCCCTCTCATCCTCTCCTCTCCCTCTCACTCTCTCCCTATCCCTCTCCCCCTGTCCCTATCCCTATCCCTGTCCCTGTCCCTCTCCCACTCTCCCTCTCACTCTATCCCTCCCACTCTCCCTCTATCCTCCCCACTCTCCTCCCTCTCTCCCTCTCCCTCTCTCAATCTTCTACTCTCCCACTCTCTACCATTAACCCTTAGGTCTATGTACGTAAAAATCAGATATTGGATTTGTGAAACTTTGATGTGTAGAGCTAAAATCTTACCATTGCATAACATGTTTTACAAATCAGATATCTGATTATATCGGATATCGGATTTGTGGATCATAGAAAAACCCTATGTGGGCCATTTTTGTGCATTCCAACGGACCCTACATTCTATTTGTAGCACTTTGCAAGCAACAAACACGCGGTTTCAGACAGGAAGAGACAAAGATAAACATTTTGGAGCATCTTGTACTCAAATTTTTCATACATAATGATTTTTTAGCATCTTTTATTTGGTATAATGGGGAGCGGCAGTCATCGGAAGCAAAAACGTAAGAGAAAGCTGACAAAGAACAAATTCAAGGATATAAACAAAGAGCTAGAGAAGGTCATAGGAAGAAAAGACAAGGTATGTTAAATATTGGTGAACCTGAGCCCTATGGTCTTTCAAGTGAAGAGGAAATTGAATATGTTAAAGGTGAAAATGTAGAACATGATATTGAAATTGGGAATGAAAATTTTCAAATTGATATTGAAAATTTTCAAGGTGAAAATGTTGGAATTGAAGATGTTGAACATGATATTGAAATTGGGAATGAAAATATTGAAATTGATAATGAAAATGTTGGAATTAAAGACGTTGAACATAATATTGAAATTGGGAATGAAATTATTCAAATTGATATTGAAAATGTTCAAGGTGAAAATGTTGAACATAATATTGAAGCAAGTGTAAATTATGTTTCACCAGATTACACGAGAAATGAAGAACCTTGTGTGGAAGAAAGACATATTTCAAATTCAAGACCTTCAAGGACCCCTAAATGGTTAGTTGAAATTGATGATAACATTATAAACAATTTTGAAGGCAAGAGGTCAACACAAACTATTCGGTTGTGGGCTAGAATACTTTTCAACCAATATTTTAACAATAAGACATTGACCGAGAAATGACAACTTTTTGTACAATTGCTAAAGATACAAAAGATGAGACCTTTGCTAGCCAAACTAAAGATTTGTGTGCACAAGAAGACCAAAAAAAATTCTATTATTGTCAAAAATATTTTTAATGCTCTCAAGTCTATTGGGAAAAATAACAAGGAAAAAGATAAGAGAGTTGCTCAAAGAGTCATTACAATCGCCCTAGTAAGCCGTAAATTGAAAAAGTCTCGCTTTATGAGACAAACTTGTATTGATTTTGACTTAGATCGTAAAACATTGGATAGAGCACTTTCAAGAAGAGAAAGAATAGATGATCCTCTTCAAAATGAATTATGGTTTTTTGTCAGGAGGCTTCCTTGTGTTGATAAGAAGCTAACCGATAATGTAAAGTAGGCAATTCAACAATTTTGGCATGACAACTCTAGAGTATCACCCAATGCAAAGGATGTTTTAAATTTAAGAATTGGCAGTCGAGACCGTACACTGCATCCTAAACATTTCTTGGAATCAAGCCAAACAATGTTGTTCAACAAATTTATTCAAACACATCCAAATATGGAAATCTCACAAAGAATTTTTGAAGGTTTGAATCCATTTTATTGTGTGCCTCTTAAGATTCGTAATACTTGTTGCAAATACCATGTGGATTTTTCAATGTACCATGAACTATTATGTTATATCCGTTCTACTTTGCAGACTAATGAAATGTTGTAGGAGTGTGGTGCAATGCATCTTCCGAAATCATCAAGGGACTTGCTAGATCTATTTTTATGTTCTAGGGATGATGGTTCCTTTTTCTATAGAAATGATTGTTTAAATGCGAAGTGCTCAATATGTGGTGGCTTGTCAAAGTTTGTTCAATGTTTTCATGAGAGTTTCGAACATGAATTTGGAAAGAATCTTGTTGAGAAAAAGAGATATGAGATAATCAAATATACTTTGCAGAGTGGAGGTGAAGGTTCTAGATGCGAGTTGGTTGCAAAAGAATGCAGTGTTGCTGATTTTATTTTAGATTTTAAGGACAATATTTTCTACAAATATGCAAGGCATAGTCATAGGTCTCAGTGGTTGGATCAACAATTCAGGATATGTAAGGAATCTTTTCCGATTGGCACTATTATATTAGTGGTTGATTTTGTTGAAAACTACACATTGCAACCACAAAATGAGGTACAATCTCAGTATTACAATTCCATTTAGATTGCTATTTTTGTCCACATAACGTTTAGACATGCACCTGATAGTACAGAGAAGGATCAAAAGATAATCATAGAGTATCATTTTTATATGAGTGATGATAGATCTCACTCTTCCAAGTATGTCCAACATTGTTTCGAGATTTTTTTTGAGTTCTTGTAGGAGCATGATATAGCACTGGGCCGAAATCTCATTTGGTCAGATAACTGCATAGGTCAATTCAAGAATTCTCGTATGTTTTATTGGTTGAGTAGAATGCATGTAGAGTCCATTTCTTCTTCCATTCTATGCTCCCACTGAACCTTGGTATCCATCTACATAGCTTCATGATAACATTCTGGTTCACCAGCATCAGTTAATAGAATAGAGTACAAAGAGGGAGAAAATATTTCTGGAGGTCTACTTAACCTTGAAGATCGCCTAACATTCACTGGAGTTTGTAGAATTTCTTTTTGTTGTTGTTGCGGAGCATGAGGAACCACTGGAACATTGTTGTTTGTAATATCATCCAACACTGCATAATCCTGTTCTGTCTTCTCATGCTGCTGCAATAGATCTTTGTACAAAATTTTCTCATTGAATATGACATCCCTGCTTCTCACAATTTTCTTATTTTCAAAATCCCAAAGCCTATAACCAAATTCATCTATGCCATATCCAAAAACTATACATTTCTTTGATTTTGCATCAAGCTTGGTTATATTTTCAGAATCTACATGTGCAAATGCTTCACAACCGAAGGTTTTCAGAAAAGAATAACTCACCTTCTTACCTTTCCATGCTTCCTCTGGAATACCACAACCCAAAGGATTAGATGGACCTCTATTAATTAAATAAACAGCAGTGTTTACAGCCTCTACCCACATGTTTAAAGGCAACCCAGCATGCAATCTCATAGTCCGTGCACGCTCCATTATTGTTCTATTCATGCGCTCAGCCACTCCATTTTCCTGTGGAGTCCTTGGAACCGTTTTCTGCCTACGAATACCATTAGAGGAACAATAATCTTCAAACTCTTTGCTGCAATACTCACCACCATTATCAGATCTGAGACATTTCAACTTTTTACCTGTCTCATTCTCAACCAAGCTTCTCCATTTTTTAAAAGTTTCAAATACATCAGATTTCTGCCTAATGAAATAAATCCATACCTTCCTAGTTGCATCATCGATGAATGTGACATAATAATGAGAGCCACCGAGAGAAGATACCTGAGCTGGTCCCCATACATCCGTATGCACAAGCTCCAATTTCTCATCTTTCTTTTGTTTCCCATCCTTGAGAAAACTAACTCTCTTTTGTTTTCCATAAACACAACTTTCACAGAAATCCATATTAACACATTTTAGACCTAGTAAAACATTCTTTGAATGAAGTACTTTCATACCTTTTGCACTCATATGCCCAAGTCTGTTATGCCATAGTGTTGATTCAGAATTCGCAGCAACTATCTGATTTTCTTCCTACTGAACTGCAGCAACTGTTCCTGAACATTGATTTTTATCTGCAATAGCTAAAGTAGAAGGAACAGTATGACCTGTACAAAGATATAAGGTGCCTACTTTACCTTTTGCTACTACTAAGGCACCTTTTGTAACCTTCCAATTTTTATCACTAAATGTAACAACACAACCTTCATCATCTAGTTGCCTTGCAGAAATTAAATTTCTTTTTAGCTTTGGAACGTGCCTTACCTCATGTAGTAGCCAATGATTCCCATTCTGCAACTTGATCTTGATTCTTCCCTTTCCAACAATCTGACAGGTTCATTATCTCCCAAATAAACTAGCCCAAAATCCCCTTGGACATAATCAAGAAAATAATTTCTATGGGGCGTAGCATGAAATGAAGCCCCTGAATCTAACACCCAAGAATCATCAGCATTATCAAGAGAAAGAATCAAAGCATCCTCATCAGATTTATTACTTACCACATTTGCCTCTTTATTTCCTTCTTGTTTGTCTCCTTCTTTATTTTTTCGAGACCAACAATCTTTCTTTACATGCCCTGGCTTACCACAGTACCAACAATCCCTCTTGTCTCTAGATTGGGACCTTCTGTCCCTTGATTTTCCTCGTGACTTCCCACGACTCCCAAAATTGTTTCGTCTCTCATTTGTTCTGCCCCTGCTTTCTGCATTCAAAACACTGCCTGATGTGGATGTTCCACCTGAGCTTTTCCTACGAATTTCCTCGCTCAAAATAACACCAACAACATCATCAAATTTCAATGTATTTGAACCAGAAATAGAATTGCTAACCGCCATTACCAAGCTATTCCAGCTTTCAGGCAAAGAACACAAAATCAAAAGAGCCCTAACTTCTTCATCAAAGTTAACTTTTACAGAAGTTAATTGACTGGTAATCGTATTAAATTCATTCAAATGATCAGTAACTGATCCACCTTCTACCATTTTCATATTAAATAAACGCTTCATAAGAAATACCTTATTCGAAGCGGAAGGCTTTTCATATAACTTTGCTAGGGTTTCCATCAACTCTAGAGTTGTCTTTGTTGTTGTGATATTGAACGCCACCGATTGTGCCAGGCATAAGCGAATACTGCCAAGTGCCTTTCTGTCCAAAATATCCCAATCCTCATCCGTCATTGCTGTGGGTTTCTTGGTTTTCCCTTCTAATGGCCACCATAAATCCTTCTGATAGAGATAGTCCTCCATCTGCATCTTCCATAACTGATAGTTCTGCCCATTGAACTTATCAACCTTCATCTTACCCTTGTCTTTCATTGCTCCCACTTAACCGTGAGACTCCCACTCAACCATGAGACTTTCCTGCAAACGATAATTGAAAACAACCCGCTCTGATACCACTTGTTAGGTTTTTAATGGCAGATATCTAAAAGCTAAATGCAGATTTTATCAAATAAACCAGAAGTAAAACACACAGAGAATTTAACGTGGTTCACCCAATGTGGGCTACATCCACCAAACTGTAGCCATCCAATGATTTCATTAACCAGTGTAAAACCCTATTACAATATCACGAATAATCGCCTGTTTCTTCTAATACTGTAACTCTATCCTAAACCCTTTATAAATTAGGGTTATACAAAATCGGGGATTTTTCCCTTTTTGTGATTTTTCCCTTTTTCAGTAATTTCGTGAAAAAGCAGGCCAAAAATTTTTCTCGGGGGCTACCGCCCCGAACCCCTACCCGGGGCTCGGCCCGGCCCCGGAACCCGGTGAGGATACATGAAGAGTGTACAGTATAGAATGATCAATCGCCACATACCAATAGCTGGGAATGGGAAAGGGGAGCATGATGGAGCAGGTGCATGTGTAAAGAGAGCTCTAGTTAAGGAGCAATTGAATATTTCAGGAGAAAAATTCAGTGATGCACGTTATATTGTTGATTGGTGTAGTTCAGCATTATCATAGGGAGGGACACTTGATTCCACAGTGCACAGATTCTTTTGGTTGGTTGAGGAGGTTATAGTGGGAGGCAAATTGGATTGTCATACAATCAAAGATTCTTCAAAGATGCATTTGTTTCGAAGCTCAGGTGCAAGGACATGGACCATTTCGACATGACAGTTGGCTTGTTTTTGTCAGAGTTGTATTCAGTGCGAGTGGGATCAATGCGATTCAAGTGAGTGGGTGGATACATGGGTTCCACAGTATCTAACTCCTTTATCTCAAACTATATCCATGAAAAATTACACAATGGAAAGTTCACTTGATTATGACCAACTTTCAGATCTACTACATCTAGGACATGTTTTTGCAGTTGTTGCATCGCAGGGGAATGAAGAGAGATCGAAATGTTGGTTGGCTCGATGTGTGCGAGTAAAGCACAAGCTAACACAATCGATGGAAGATGATGATGGGTTTGTGTATCCTACAAGTTTAGTTGTGGTTGCAGGAACTTGGTTGCGAACATACATGATTAAAAAGAATGGCATACCTGCATTTGAAGACTATGAGAAACACAAAACCATTTTCATGTATTCACACCTTGTTATAGCAACAAATTTTAAGTTGTTGAAGCATCATGTCAAACCAAAGATAGAACAACTATCGACACTTAGTAATGTTGATCATGAAGCAATATTGGATACTCTTAAGCAAAGAGATGACCCTTTAGGCACACTTGAATAGCATATTCAAGAATGGAAGGTACAATGCTTAAGCATCTTTTTTGTTGTGACAATATAGATTTATCATTTGACAAATTTTGTGATATTCTTGGCACGATTGATCATGGACCTGCTACCACAATATCCAGCTCTGATCCTTTCAAAGAGGTATGTGATTGATTACAATAATATAGATTGGTTATTCAAAGCATATTTTATAGTTTGCGTTACCAATTCATCATCATTCAGGTTGTTTAGATTAATATAGATTTTTTAGTCTAAGCATTTTTTTTTGTGACAATATAGATTTATCATTTGACAAATATTGCGATATTCCTGGAATGATTGATCATGGACCTGCTACAATAATAGGCAGCTCTGATCCTTTTGGAGAGGTACATGACAAATTACAATAATATAGATTGGTTATTCTAAGCATATTTTCTATTGTATGTAGTTAACTGCTACCTTGATGGTTTGTACAGGTGCTTGTCACTCCAAAATGCCAACATACTACTCTTGTGGAAAGTTGTGCCCTGAATGCCTCAAATAGGCAAATTTTGTAAAAAATGAATTTTGAAATTTGAAACAATGTAAAAAGGTCATAACTATGTATAGGCATAATCTATATCCAGTGATGTTTTTTTGAAATACAGGTCAAATGTCTGGAATTGTATAAAGGGTATGTTTAAAATGTAAAAAGATTTTTGTACTTAATCGAGCTACAACCATAGGTTTTCTTCCTGGTTCTTTCCTGTTGGTATGCTCGTTTCAACCAAGTTTTGTAATAACTCCTATTTATATATAACAAATTATAGTGGCTTGCCACTTTTTCAAAAAACAAAAATGTAAAAAGTTCATGTGAATTTCATTTCCCATGTAATTGATTCAAGTTGATTGGGTAAGATTTTTCTGATGCAAGATCTAGGAATTGCAGGATCTTGATCCAACCTTAAATCTTTCTGCCCCCACATTTCATTGACATTAGCACTTTGGACTCTTAAAGGAAATCGTCGGTCTAATGTAGCTCAAAGTGATTTGATGTATCTGGGTGCAAAAGAGGACCATACCTAGCATAAACCTACCCATCCAGACGTGTTAGAATAGTATGTTTGGTTGTACGAGTTCGAGAATGAAAGTTGCACCACTTTGCAACTTTACACTGCTTGCATTTGGCAACTTTTCCCTCAATTGAAAACTCATCACCACGGGAAAATGACTTTGAGATAGAAAAAAATGAGAGAGGTTATTATAGATGGTCCCAACACGATCCCATATCATTAGATGAAGAGTCTGTAAGCATCATGGTTTTTGAGAAATAGTCCGTCAAAGATTTCAGTCTTTTAGCACTTTGGACTCTTAATGGAAATCGTCGGTCCAATGCAGCTCAGAGTGATTCAGTGTATTTGGGTGCAAAAGAGGACCATACCTAGCGTAAATGTACCCATCTGGATATTTTGGAATAGTTCGTTTGGTCGTACGAGTTCGAGAATGAAAGTTGCACCACTTTGCAACTTTACACTACTTGCATCTGGCAACTTTTCCCTTAACTGAAAACTCATCACCACGGGAAAACACCTTCGAGATAGAAAAAACTGAGAGAGGTTATTGTAGATGGTCCCAACACAATCCCATATCATTAGATGAAGAGTTTGTAAGCATCATGATTTTTGAGAAATAGTCCGTCAAAGATTGTTGCCTTTTAGCACTTTGGACTCTTAAGGGAAATCGTCGGTCCAATGCAACTCAGAGTGATTTGGCATATTTGGGTGCAAACAAGGACCATACCTAGCACAAACGTACCCATCCGGACATGTTGGAATAATCCGTTTGGTCGTATGACTTTGAGAATGAAAGTTGCACCACTTTACAACTTTACACTGCTTGCATTTGGCAACTTTTCCCTCAATTGAAAACTCATCACCACGAGAAAACGACTTTGAGATAGCAAAAACCGAGAGAGGTTATTGTAGATGGTCCCAACACGATCCCATATCATTAGACAAAGAGTCTGTAAGAATCACGGTTTCTGAAAAATAGTCCGTCAAAGATTGCTGCCTTTTAGCACTTCGGACTCTTAAGGGAAATCACCGGCCCAATGCAGTTCGTAGTGATTTAGTGTATTTGGGTGCAAAAGAGGACCATACCTAGCATAAACATACCCATATGGATGTGTTGGAATAGTTTTTTTGGTCGTACAAGTTCGAGAATGAAATTTACACCAATTTACAATTTTACATTGCTTGCATCTGGCAACTTTTCCCTCAACTATTAACTCATCACCACGGGAAAATGACTTCGAGATAGAAAAAATCGAGAGAGGTTATTGTAGATGGTCCCAACAAGATCCCATATCATTAGACAAAGAGTCTGTAAGCATCACGGTTTCTGAGAAATAGTCCATCAAATATTTCTACATTTTAGCACTTTGGACTCTTAAGGGAAATCGTCGGTCCAATGCAGCTCAGAGTGATTTGGTGCATTTGGGTACAAAGGAGGACCATACCTAGTGTAAACGTACCCATCCAGACATGTTGGAATGGTCCGTTAGGTCGTACGAGTTTGAGAATGAAATTTGCACCACTTTGCAACTTTACACTACTTGCATCTGACAACTTTTCCCTCAACTGAAAACTCATCACCGCGGGAAAACACCGAGGTTATTGTAGATGGTCCAAAAATGATCCCATATCATCAGACAAAGAGTCTGTAAGCATCACAATTTTCAATAAATAGTTCATCAAAGATTGCTGCCTTTTAGCACTTTGGACTCTTAAGGGTAATCATCGATCCAATGCAACTCAGAGTGATTCGACATATTTGGGTACAAAATAGGACCATACCTAGCATAAACGTACCCATCTAGATGTTTTGAAACAGTCCGTTTGGTCGTACGAGTTCGAGAATGAAAGTTGCACCACTTTAAAACTTTGCACTGCTTGCATCTGGCAACTTTTCCCTCAACTGAAAACTCATCACCACGGGAAAACACCTTCGAGATAGAAAAAACTGAGAGAGGTTATTGTAGATGGTCTCAACACGATCCCATATCATTAGATGAAGAGTTTGTAAGCATCATGATTTTTGAGAAACAATCTATCAAAGATTGCTACCTTTTAGCACTTTGGACTCTTAAGGGAAATCATCGGTCCAATGCAACTCGGACTAATTCAGCGTATTTGGGTGCAAAAGAGGACCATAACTAGCGTAAATTTACCCATCTGGATGTGTTGGAACAGTCGTTTTGGTCGTACGAGTTCGAGAATAATAGTTGCACCACTTTGCAACTTTACACCTCTGTAGAAATTTAGGGATGTCCTCTTCAGATCACTCTATTCTGAATAGGTTTGCAGAGCTACCAATGTTAAATCCAAGTTGACTAACTTCGAGCAAATCTGATCTCAGCTGTTGAAGAGGTACTTCAAGAATTTAGCATCTAGCCTTGCAACACAACAACCGTTACTTATTCCCAACGAGTCATAAAACTCCCTCTTAAGGTTAATTCTTCCTCTTCGAAGAGATGTCTTCAGCCATTCCCTCAAACTCATAGTTGCAAGAAGTGTCTCCATTCTTCAACCTATAGGATGCATCAAACTCTTCTTGAAAGAAATCTTCACACATTAGCATGATACAACTTGCAATGAATAATTCTTAAAAATTTTAAAGAATCTTATCCCAGTGATCACTATTTTCTGGTCACTTTTCTCTCTACACTCAACCAATTCATTTTCCTCCAAAGTGAGCAAATTCTGAATCTCCATGAAGTGAAGTTTGATGCTCCTTTGAGTCTATCCTCAATTTTAAGACCATTCACCATCTTGACTAAGATAGAGATAGACAAAAAAAGGGAATAGAGGTATCGCTGCAATAACAAATTTGATCACGATCTTTTTCAGACCCGCTCTGATACCATGTTAGTGTTTTGATGATCAGATAATACAACAAAAAGCACTCAAAAAATGCAACACATAAGACAATAAACATAGCAAGAAATCTACTTACAACTCAGGCCCAACTCATGGCTGAATTTGATACAATGAATAATAGCACCTCTCCTAGATGCAAAGATACAATCGAATATGCTTCTCCTTGAAATCGACTTGCTGCTGCAAGATGAAGTGCTGCTGCTCAAGTTCGAACTTCTACTTGGAATGTGAATTATGCTGAATGAACTTGATTGAGGAAATGAACAAACATCACCTTATATTTATACAAAATAAGGTGACTCTTCAAGGAGGTCGGCCTCATCCATTTAAATCAAATGAGTATAAATTAAATAGCCATAGGCTATCATTTAATTTATTACAACTTAATGTGATCGCTATCATACATATGAAAAATGTGGTAGCATAGACAAGGCAGTGGACTATTTGAAAAAAAGCTTCAAAGAAAAATGGTCACATAGAATTCAATGACAAACAAATGCAATTGACAACTGCTCATAGTTTTTAGTTATGCAATGTGAAGTAATTGCATAATTACTTAGGTTGACTTTGTAAAAACTATATTTTAAGTGAAATTTTTTCATCTATGAACATCTAGTTATTAGTTATGCAATGTGAAGTAAAGGTTTTATCCTTGAAAAAGTATTCATGTAAGAGATAATTAAGAATTAGATGACATTTTTTTTTTTAATATTTCCAATTTATGCAATTGTTATCACATCACGTATGAAACAAATAGAGCAATAAATTGTCACTTTTTCATGTTGAAGGTTGATGGTTCATCTAAGTTTCATACATTAAAAAATTTATTGTTACCATATGTTTATTAGGAATAACTTCATATTTTCTATGTTTTATCATTTGTAGTTGAAACTTGCAACCTTTAGACATTTTTTTGTAATTTTTATGTAATGTATATGCACATTGACAATGAAATGAATTAAATTTTATCAATTCAAGTCTAATGTTATGTATTAAGGTTCTATAATGTTTATGATTAGTTCCTTATCAATGATACAATATGAATATTTGAAATTTATTTATATTTGAACAAAAATCCTATTTTTAATAATTGTCCCTTGTCATCCCCTAAAAAATGACACTGGACAAGAAACTTGTACTGAAAAACACATCCCCCATCCCTTATTATCACTATTCCAAAAACTCAGGAGAGCATAGGTAATCAATATAATAAAATTTGTTCAATTAAAGAATATTGTCTATGATTTATCTAATATCAATATTGTTATTGTAGTTGTTTTATTTTGGGTTACAAGATTAATTGATTGTGAAATATTTAAGAAAACTACTATTCATTTCAAGCCAAAGCTCATTATTGCTAGTGTTAGTACATAACTTTGAGACATTAACAACCCTTATTTTTGGTAGGTATAATAGTGTATCTTTACAATGTTTTTGAGTAATGTAACCATTCCTAACATTTTTTCTTCAAATATTTGATATTTTTAACTTATGGGGACATCTTTTTGTAAGTTCTTATTGGTTGTAGCATGTAGTCTTGTACAATTTGATGGATTTTTAATCCCTTTAAAATAATAGATTTCTTCATGTAAAGATAGAATATTAGAGAATTTTACAAATTAGTTATATTAATGCTTATTGGAGTGTTTAGTAGCAAGATTAGTTTTTTATTTTCTTTTTGATTATTTGTTTGTGGTGAAGTCAACTGAAATGAATATTAAAAAGATACATATGTAAGATTGTGAATGCAAGCATGTAGGATTTCTACAAAGACTTCCCTTTACCTTCTTGGGACTTTCTTTTACCTCTTTGGATATCCCCAACTTGCAAGATAGTTATGTTATTTTTAAGTTCCCAATAATCCAAAATAAATATAACTAAATAAAAATTAAAGTAATAAATTTGGAAGCCATTCAGTGGACTTTGAAAAAGAAAATATTGATATTATTGTAGGATGAGGGATGATGAAGTAATTATATCAAAGAAATTAGAAAATGAGTTTAAATCGTAAAAAAAAAATAGGAGCATTTGATAACTCCTTTCATTTAAAAATAGAAGACATGATTCTTTATAGAGATATTTGAATTGTCTATCCTCACTAATTTGTCTAACTTTTGAAATAAATTGTAATATGGCTTTTTCTATTTGTTAAAATCCTACAAAATTTTCATGGTGCATAATGTGTCATATTAAGGTCAAGAATTTTAAATAGTTCGATAAATATTAAACATTCAATGTTATAGGTTAATGGTATATGATAATGCATTCAATAAGTGGTGATACAACTATCAATGTGCATATGACAAATAATAGACAAGTCTATGATTCCTTTTGATTTCTATGAATAATGTATTTTGTATGTACCTTATAAGATAATGTATCATAACAAACTATTTTGTTACTAATAAGACACATAACTTAAAATGATAATTATAAATTTATCCAAATTCTTATTGTTAATATTTATTGTTATATTCTTAAGTATTTTTATAAATAGTCATTACTATTGGTAAGTTAAAATACATTCTAAATTACTTCTTTATTATAAACTCGTCAAAAACCTCTTAAATTATTACTATAAACAACACCTAAAAAAAATTAAATGATATATATATATAGCCACATCAACCAAACAATACATATAATAACTTTTGAAAATGTATATGTGTAAACTATAAATATCTATATATATCAACCATTTAGATAAATGTGAACCACATTAAAGAATGTTCGTTTATTTCTATCACAAGTATCTTCTACAAAGATTACAAGCGAGACACTTTGATGGTTATTTTTAAACGTCGTCTAATTCTATAGACAAATGTCAATCTTGATCAATAAAAGTAAGATAAATATTTATCTATTTTTAATATAGATTACTATTAACTATTTGAAGAATGAATGAACTTCGACACCTCCTCATTCAACTTACACCGTACATAACCAAGACACATTTTACACTCTAAAGGTCTTAACAAATACACCCTTATTTCCCTTTTTTCTTCAATTTTGAACCTTTGCTCAGCTTACCAGTAGAGGATATATATGGGGAGGAGGAGATTCCATAAGCTTTGTGGAATACATCATGTTGAAGAGAAGAGGATATGCATGGGAAGGAGGAGAGTTCAGCTTCACACAAACCCAAACCATGTCGTTGCCCCAGCATCATGATTCCAATGGAGGCGTTGGGCCATGACTTCTCCCTCGCCTTCTGTAGCATTACTCTTCCCCACGATACCCAGGCTTGCCATGGCATTCGTTTGTCCCAGCTCGTTCCCCACTCCAACACTAATTTCAAACCAATCTCAACCTCACTTTCAGCTTCCCCATATTTCTCCTTTGACAAATAAATCTGAGCCAGCACCAAATGAGGCTCCCCAATAAAAGGATTGTGAGCACAAGCCTTCAACAAAAGACCCTCTGCAGATTCATCACACTCCTTCCTGCAAACAGCTTCCCAATACAAATCTCTGGCTTTGAGCTCGTCCGATTCACTCAAAACAACAGTACAGTTATTAAAAATAGGAGGACTAACTAAATCTGAATCTTTTAATTCTATTTTTGAATCTCCCACAATTTCCTCTTTTCCCAATTCATTTTCCTCTGCTGCCAGCAAATTATTGGAGAAACGAAATTCATCCACAGGCCTGGTCTGCCATCACCAGGAAACAGAGTTTTCCATGCATTTTACCCAAACTCAAACTCCATCCTTCCATTATAATTATCATACACACCGTCATGATAACCATAAAGCTGCTCTGAGAAATCCGCCATGGTAATTAAAACCACGATGGCTACGAACCTTCGCGATACTCTCACATCGTCTCCCGTTCTCCAGTTTTGAATTAAAAGTCCCTCTTTTGGCAAGATCTTCTGCAATTTGCTTCTTGCTTCGATTAGCTCTCCGTCGTTGCGATAGGCTTTCATAACAAAGTCAGAGACGATTACATGTCGAGGAGTGTTGCAAAAGACGCTCAGAAACTCCTCTGTCTATTTCCGATCAGATCAGACACCATTTTCCTGTCAAGATCGTGATTGAAAAGAGGGATGGAGAGATCAGCATATGCACCATGGAATAAACCGCAGAGGGAAACAGAATTGAGGGCATTCCAAAAGCTTCAACCAAGAAAGGCCTGGCTTTCTGGAGCAATACATCCACGTCTGCTTCACCCTTGCCCATTATGCTCTTCGTTCAAACCTCTCACAACTACTCTGGTTGTCTATTCAAAGATGGGATTCCCTATTGCCCACCTTCTATCTCTAAACGAATTGCCTCAGGAGACTCAAATTGCTTTAAGATGTTATGCTCAATTTCTGCAACATAATATTGCATTCAAGACATGTTTGAAAATGGTTTGCATGACATTCAATTTATAGGATTCATAATTGATGGGAGCTCACAATAAGATTTAGTGGGGTATTTAAAAAGGTATATTGGGAATAGATGAGATCTCAGAATAAGATTTGGTGGGGTATTTAGAAAGGTACACCGGAAATATTTTTTTGCAAAAATATATCATGTTGCATACTCCTAAAGATGTGGGGAATAAAAAATTAAATTTTATTGAAAAAATAAATATTATCCCATGTTTTGATCATATCTTAAAGTGTCACCTTCATGTGTAAGTACATATTATGACAAGTAGACTTTTATAAGAGTTGGGTTAGTCAAATTTTAAGATTAATTAATGATTATTTCATGTGCACATTTTTAGAAGATAATTAAAAGACAATAAAAGATTATTGGTGGATTATAGAAAATGAATAAAATGGGTTGGTCAAACTTAAAGGTTAATTAATGATTATTTCATGTGTACATCATTAGAGGATAATTTAAAGATAATAAAAGACTAGTGGTGGGTTATATAAAATGAATAAAATGATCAATTAAATAAATAAAAGTATTTATTTGAGTTTTTAGAAGGAATGGGATAAAAGGTCTAAATAAATAATTATCAGATAATTATTTATCAAAGGATAGACCTCAAGAATGATTTGAAAATGATTTTAGATGGAGAAGGGGAATAATAGAATTAGTGAGAAATATTAATTAAATAATAAAATATTATTTAATTAATTTATAAGTCGAAAAAATGATAAAATGATCAATTTTAGCAAAAATAATGAGAATTAATAAAGTGACAATAAGGTGTATATGTTTTGCCTCTCTTTGAAATGATATTAAGATAACATTATTTCAAATAGAAAAAATATAGGTCGCTCCAATAATTATGGAGAGAAAAATGTCTCAATGTAAAAGGAATAAAGAAAATATGGTAGAAAGGTGATGCCCCCTCAAAAGGGTGGGCAAATCAAATGGGGTTTGAGTGACCTTTTAAATGAGAAAATGATATAAAAAAATGAGTAAAGAAAAAATGGACATGAATGAAAGAAAACAAAGATGGGAGGAAGAAATGAAAGCATAAACAATGAGAATGGGTGAATAAATAGACTTAGGTGGTGGGAGGGGTTGGGGGATGGAAGTGGATAAAAACTATTCATTTTTATCCTAAGCAAAAGGGAAGTGGAGAGAAGAGTGAAAGAGAAATAGAGAAAATATGGAGAACTTGTCAGTTGATGATCATCATGCTAAGCGAGTGAAGTGATATAAGCATTCAGAGGAGGCAATGTCAATGGTACACACCCCTAAACCTTACATTTATGGAATTTGGAGGCGTTAATGGGGGAAGAAGTAGGTTGAAGATGCAACTGTTGAAGCAGTAAAAACAAAAAATAGTGAATGCATTTAGGGTTGTTTTGGATCTACAAAGGATCGTAGCATTGCAGATGCAATCAATGATGTTGCAAATTTAAAAGGGGAAATTATGTGTATTGCAACAATTCTATAATCATAATGATTGTAGAAATCATTGGTTAGGTAGAAATGTAGCGATTGTGTATAAAAACATAGTGGTTGTGCTAGTTATGGGAAATGGTAAAATGGTGGTTGTGTGAGGGACTCAACAAATGTGTTCGATAACTCAGCAAGTATGCCTGAAAAGAAATATGGGCTAAGGGAATGGGAATACATGCCTACTAACATGCATAGAAGTAGGCTAGAAATTTTATGAGGACTAATGGGTGTTGTGAAATGTTGTGCAAGAGCAATTGCAACCATTAGAGATGTAGGAGAGGAGGTCAAATATTATGAGTTTGATGCCATAGCTAAGTGATAGAGATCAAGCCACACTATGAGCCACTAGGTTGGACTACATAACATGAATTCCTACTATCTGAGCATACATAACAATGTTGATGGAATTGATAGAAAGGTGGTAGAGTGAGATGAGAACCTTCCATCTCTTGACTAGGGAGTCATAGAGGATATTTAGAAGATACTCTTATTATCGATCAAGGTTCAATTTGTGTATTCTTCAAGGACAATAATGGTGTGGTGTTGTAGAGACTATTCAGGAGAGTAGACCACCTAAGGCTAGGGGTGGCATTGGACCTCAATGCATATAGAGGATTGATTCCATATTTTCCACTTATTATATGTTAGCTTTTGTCAACATCACCATGTTGCCTAACACTAGTGGACATTCTTTCACTTTGGCTTTTCAGCTTCTATAGAGAACATGATAAATATGGGATACTGGTTTGCATGGGGGGGTTACATACTATCTCATCTCTATAGGGAACTTCATTTATTATATATAGAGATGGGAAGAGCCTATGGCATGTGACATTATTGCAATTCTTAGTTTGGGCGCATATTGTAGTACTCTAGTAGATCGATGATAAGGTTAAATTAGATTGTGTGGAACCCTACATCTTCAAATGGTAGTGGATTGTTAGATATAGATGGATGGGTGATTGGAAGCATTGATAGTGAGTGTTGGATGAGATGCAAGAGAGAGATGTGGTTTGGAGGCCATGGAAGGAGGGGGATGGATGGAAAAATGATGTGTGATATCTTTGTCATGCTATGACTGAATGTAATGACATCAAGAGGTATCCTTATATCATTGAGAGGTACAATACATATAGAGTATTGAGGTAATTTGGATTATAATAGGTGTATCAGTGGGGCACTATTCTTTTGTGCACATAGCTTAGGAGGTGTACTAATGAGGAGAATACTTTGATTAGGGGAGGCTCAATGGATTATGGAATCTACTCAAAAACTCCCACCAAAACTTTATTTGAACTTGCTTTATGCCAGTCCGCCAATTGTGACCATTCAAGCAGGTCAATCTAGAAATGCAAACAAAACTAACCAATAATAATCAATCCAAAATAGAGAAACAAAGCTAAATCCCAATATTATGTTGAGAATAAAATAATAGTAAGAACTTCAATTCAAAAATGAAGAAAAAAGACTCATGTTTTTCAAAGAAACTTTGCCTCATGCAATGGATTTATGAATTTCTACATTTTCACAAATAGACACATCCATAAAATATTGGTCTTTCATAGACAAATCATTTCATCAACACTATTTTATTTGTTGGCAACAAAAAGATAAAATACTTTTGCACAGGGATAACTTTAAGAAACACCCCCCCCCCTTGGCGCAGGTGTAAAATCCTGGCGAATCTGGTATACTTCCCGATGGAGAATATTAATTTTATTGGTGATTTTTTTCGTTTTACGAGAAAAAAAAATAATCCCACTTGGCGAATATTTTATAATCCCTAGAAGTTCATGGAGAATCTTGGTGAATTGCAAATTTTTTTAATTGAATAAAATATTTTTCATTGGCGATTAAAACCACTTTTCAAACCAGAATTTTTTTTCCATTAGCGATTAAAACCTCTTTTCAAAGCAAAAAATATATTTTCATTGGAAAATTAAAAAGAATCTCAAAATAGTAAAAAAATATTGTGGTGAAATAAACAGATATGCCAACGAAAAATCATAGGGGTCGTTCGATGAATGTTCGATGGACGACTGTAGTTGCATTCCGGAAGTAAATCTCTTATGCACTAGGCTTGCGATTTGAAACCTCCGAAATAACACTATAACCATTAGATGAGGACATGTGGTGAGATCAAGGCTCATCGCTCATCATTCATTCTGTCTTTTCAATGCCTCTACATTATACATTTGATTTTTTTGAAATTATCATTCTTTTTGAAGAAAGTGTGGTTGTCGTACTGCTAGTGCAGGTAGTGGCGGCGATTAGTGCCATATGTGATTAGTGATATGAACATCCGCAGTAATTTCTTGGACAACTCGTAGCTTTAATGAAACAAGATTTGTAATGATTTCATATCGCTTGAAATTTGAGTGATTTTGATAGCTTGTCAACTTGAGGTACAGTTCGAGTTGGCATGTAGCCAGAAGTCAATCAAATTAAACATTTTAATTATAAAGGCTAGTAGTGGTACTGGTGGCCCATAAATAGGGATAGTGATTCAGTGAATAGTAGATAGTGCCATAAGGGTGTTTGTTTTCTAGCGTTAATAAGGATTCATGAAGAAGATGATGCAATATTGGGGATATTGTAAATTCTCCTACCTACAGTTATGAATTTCCTTCAAGTTCAGAATGGGTGGAATTGGAAAGAAGTTGATTTGGTTAACCTGAATTTTCAGATGGGAATTGAACTAGAATGAGGAGCTCTGGTGGAGATAAGTGCTATCCCAATGCATCGAGGCTGCAGGTAAAAGATGGGAGCAGATTTGCTTCTCCTCCTGTATTCTAACAGCTCCCATTTCCCCGGCATGGCTGGCCAAGCAAGCCCCATTCATTTATTTTCAAAGAGACATTTGTATTACATCTTCTGCATGACTCTAGTTCTCAAAGGGGATAAGTACATTTTGTATCTTCACGGCTCCCATTTCCCCAGCATGGTTGGCAAAACCACCAGCAGAAGCTTGGAATCCTGAATTTATTTTTAGAGCCACATTTGTATTACGTTGTCACCAACAGATGCTTGGAATCATGCATTTATTTTTAGAGTTACATTGTAACAAGCTACAGTGCTACTCGTCTGTAAAAATATATGTAATAAATTAATAATGTGACATTGAAATTCAGTTTTAATAAAATAAATGGTTGTGTTGTGTTATTCTTGATTCCTTGAATCTTTGTTATTCATTTACGCTTAAGAGTAAAGAGTTGTTTTCTGAGTTCGAAACTTCAATGTCTATTAATAATTTAATATATTCAAATCAATTTTTTTCTTTTGAGAAATTAAGTAATATACTTTATGCAATATGTACTTGATAATTCATGGTTATATCGGGCCATCGGGGGAATGCAATCATTCGTTCCACCAATGTTTATGTGTTACAACGATGTGCTTACTTTTGTTGACTGTATCAGTATATCAGGGAGCGCACCTTCTGAGTTATGAGTCTTCCTTCGGGCCATCGATGGGGCTGTGATGGGGGTTCCACCGATAAAGCATTGTTAGGCCGATGCCTATGGTATTGACTTTAAAACACATTTGTCATGTTAATTTTTTTAAGTTAATATCATAAATTAGTAAATTACTCAAGTTTCAAGTTCAACCATTGGATGAACATTTGATGTATGGTTGTAGTTGCATTCTGTAATGAAATGCACAGAGTGATGGGCTTCCCAACTTAAACCTCTGAAATCACCCTATAACCGTTAGATTTAGAAAGATCAACGGTTAAGATTATGACAATAGCAAACAATCAATATGAAAATTTTATGACGGTTTGGTCATTTAAATGCCTATCAAAAAAAAAATTTAATTTATGAATTTTTATATAAAATCTTTTATAAATGCAATATCTTGAAAAATTAGAAAACAATAATAATTATTAGTGATAAATATAAAAATCTACTATTATAATTAGCAATTAACAAAAAGTTTCTAAAATCGTATTATAAATAAATCTTGTTAAATATATTCTAAAAATTAAAAATAATTATGTTTTATTTTGAAAAGATTCTAAATTAATATATATTTTTATAATAATATTATGAATCACATATATTAATATAAAAAATGATAGCTATTATAAAAAAAGTCAAAAGTTTCTAAATTCATATTAAAAATATTCAAAAAAGTTATATTCTATTTTCTTTTTATAATAGAAATTATAAAATGATATATATTATAAATTAAAATACTATATAATAATTTTTTACGGTTTAATAAAAATATAGCTAGTCAAACTATACGGTCTAATTAATTTTGTAGCTATAATATACGGTCTAAAATTGAAAAAATGGTCAAATATTTAATAGACCATCAAATTTCAGGCCTGTTGTCAACTGTCAAGTGATTAATGTTTATTTTTAAAGTTAATATCATAAATTACTCAAGTTTCAACCGTTGGATGAACATTTGATGTATGGTTGTAGTTGCATTCCATAATGACATGCATAGAGCGATGGGCTTCCCAACTTAAACCTCCAGAATCATCCTATAACCGTTAGATTTAGAAAGATCAACGGTGAAGAATTTGCAACTTGTAGACCTAAGATGTGTCATTCACTTTAATGTTCCAATTTCGAGAAACAAAGCATTTAAAGCACTTTGTACTGCTAAGTGTCAACTGTCAAGTGATTAATATTTATTTTTAAACTTTAAAGACTAAAGTTAATATCATAAATTACTCTCAAGTTTCAACTGTTGGATGAACATTTGATGTATGGTTGTAGTTGCATTCCGTAATGAAATGCACAGAGCGATGGGCTTCCCAACTTAAACCTCCAGAATCACCCTATAACCATTAGATTTAGAAAGATCAATGGTGAAGAATTTACAACTTGTAGACCTAAGATGTGTCATTCACTTTAATGTTCCAATTTTGAGAAACAAAGCATTTAAAGCACTTTGTACTGCTAAGTGTCAACTGTCAAGTGAGAAAAAAAGCATTTAAAACACTTTGCACTTTGAAATTGTATAGTGATTTTTAAAGTCTTCAATCTTCAGATTGCTCATTGCAGTGCACCACCCTGTTTTGGATTCCACAGTTCCACTTCCAACAATGCCATTCCAGTTTTCAAGGGTCGGGACTCAGAATCTGGGTAAGTGAAAGAATTCTTGCAGCTACATTTCATCGTTTGATATTTCTTAAAATCTTATTTTGTCAAAGTTTGAAGTTTGGTTTTAGACTTTAAAGAGACTCAAGAATTCATTAAAATTAAGGAGGACTAATAGGTATTACTTATTAGGGAATTCAAATTTCACAACTTCACATTTGTACAAGCATGTCTACCACCAGTACCACTAGAGCAATGTCCGATAAAAAAATACATTATGCAGAGTTGCTTAAAACCCCAGGTTTCACCGATGGGTACCATGATATTTATGATCCTGAAATCTATGGTAGGTGTACCTCAGAATTTAGATTTTTATCTCATAATAAGGTTGCAAAGCAAACAATATTTGATAGTATCAGTGCACCATGGGTAACTGGATTAGGGCGCACAATGTTACATGAAGTTTTCCCTTGCCCAAAATTTATCATGGTCTGTGCCGAAAATTATGATGATAAGAAAAGAGAAAATGTTTAATAAAGATAACCAAGAAGAATTGTTATCCATTAATGCAGAAGAACTTGGAAAAGTGTTGGGGTTTACAACCGAAGAATTTGGAAACCACCACATTGACCTAGAAAAGCTTGCTAGTGATTATGAAGCAGTGGAAGAAAGGTTGAAAAATGATTTCTTAAATAAAATAGTTAAGGATAGAAACAAATTGAAAGGTGATCATAAGCCTCCTTATAATTTGGAATTTTTTAAACCATGGGTTCAGGATACTATTTCCATGCTAGCATTTTACCTCGGTCTGGATAGCAATTTGGAAGTGGGTGCAAGCCTCCTTGAAATGGTATATAATATCCATTATGCTGATGAACATGTCAAATATAATTATACTCAGCACATTGTAGAATCCATGCATAAACAATTTTTAATGATTAAAGCAGGTTCCACAAAGACATTTAGGTGTATAATCTACTTGTGCTATCTTTTTCTATTCAAATTTAGAGGAATGCTTCAGACCAACAAGCTTCAGATTTAGCCCTACAGTAATGCAGAGGAAAATAAAATGGCTCTAGTATATGAATGGACCACTAAGATAAGGATGCATGATTCTCGAAGGAAATACAGTCATTTTGTAGACTACTTTTGGCTCCATTGCATCAAGTAATTACAAATAATTCAATGCCTAGATTGCCTATGTCATGTAGAAACTGCATGCAACTAGGAAAAGAAATACAATTGACTGATTGGTACTTAATGGAAGAATATACTATGCTAAGATTTTATGGATCGGGAGTACAGCCATACAAACTTCCAATACATGTGACAGAAAGGGTTTTTGCATTGGAATATGTAAGGCAAGTGCAGAGTGCTAATGAACTACATTTTCTCAGTTAGCAAAAGAAGACCTTATTTCCTTCTTTACCTTTTTCTTGTGGAGGGTTCAAATTCGAGAGAAAAGCATTTAGTGTGGCACATAATCTTTTGATTTTTTTTTACTTTGATGCTATCTATCACTGGCAGTATGATCCATGTGACATCATTAAATCAATGATTGTGGCCAATAGGAATGCTGCAAATAGAATTCAACATCAAAGTAAACCCTTGCTTGAAAACTTGAGAAACAAGGATTCTTGGGATGAGGTTAAAATAGCAATGGAGAAAAGTGTTGTTGAGAATGGTATTTCTTTTGAACAATTGTCAGCAAAAATTATGGCATTGCACCAAAAGACAATCAGGACATACGAAAAAATTTATGAAAAAAGTGATAAACCATCTAGTAGAGTAAACATTCCAGGTTCTCTAAAGACAAAATTTATAGATAAAAAATGGTCACAATAAAAAATTACTTCCTTTTGGTCTATGAGGAAGGACCTAGGTGATCCAAGAGCTCTTGCAGACTATGATAATAACAAAGAAGATGAAGAGTTTAGCAAATTGTGGAATATAAAGCATCCTGGTGAACGTGATGAATCTAATGATGATATTGATAGTGAAGAAGAAGAACAAAGCCATGCCAATTACAAACTTGGTTTAAGTGAGGCCGCAAAAGAAGAATATGCTTCAACATATACTTCAAGAGTAGCCATACTTCAAAAAATTGGTCATGAAGGTGGTCCTTTGGTGTCCAAAGGACAAGTCCCTTCGACAATACAAAGTATTGAGCATAGAAAAATAGTTGATAAATCTGGCCTTGGGGTTGGAGGTGAAAAAGTAGACCAAGGGGATACAAGACAAAATCAATTTGTTAGAGCTTCTAGTCCTCATCCTCATGGTCAGATACAATCACAACTAGGACATGCCCTTGATGGATAGCTTAGTGCAACTAGGACTGCCATTGGTGGTGATGGTATGGGTAGTAGTACTAGTAGTGGTCAACATGTCCTACAATGATAAATTACACACAATACTAAGAGGAAAACAAAAAAAGATACCATAGAAACACCAGGTGATCAAGGCAATCAAAAGAGGCAAAGGATTTTGATAGGTCCAAGTCACACTATCAGTGGATCCACTAGTACCACAAAGGAGTTATTTCCAAAAACTCCCACAAATCCAGATAGTGTGGGTGCGACATCATTAGCAACTGCAAGTACTCCTATTCCTTTGGCATTCAAGCATTCCATTGTTCCTACCTCTCCAGGTTATGATTTCATTGAAGATTTTAAAAAGAAATCAGACTTGAATAAAAAAGAAAAGAAGCAACTGATAGAGAGTGTGTCTGTTGTAACTTCAAAGATTGCAACAACCATGGTATTACCCACATTTGACACAAATAAAGAAATCATGGAGTACACAATTGTTGTTCCCACAGTTCAAAACAAACCAACAAATGAGATGGATCGATCTAAATACTAGGTAACCAATTTTCAATTGGATTTTTCTGGCCTGAAAAATACTAACAAAATTAATGTATCAAAGAATAACAATGAATTGGTGTACACATCATTGCTAAATCAAGATAGAGAGAAGAAAAGGTTGCAGTCCCAAATAGAAAAGTTACAGGCAGACCTAGCAAATGAGAAAGCAAAGAGGAAAGCAGCAGATAACAAGAGCAATGAATTAGAAAAAATAATAATAAAATTTGCCTCTACATCAACAAGCAAAGAGGATAAATCAAATGAGAGAGAAGTGAATTACCTGAAGTGAAGGCTAGATGAGAGCAACAAGAAATATGATGAGGAAAAATCCACTTCAGAAAAATTAAGAGTAAGCATTGTGAATGGAAATGTACAGTGGGAACTAAAATTGGAGAAACAGAGAAAAACAAATGAAAGATTGGAGAAAGAGCTGACGGAAGCAAAAGAAGAAATTAAGTCTTCTCAAAATAAGTTATCTGCATTTTGTAGAGATACAGTGAGGCATATGAAACAAAAGATCTAGGATGAAATAATGCAGAGGTTTGATCATTTGTGTGACATGTTTCAATTGATTAATGCTATCAGACAACATTATAAGAAGCTCAGGAAAATATTTAGTGGACAATAAAAAGGTGTTGGAATTAGAGAAATCTGCAAATGAAGTTCTACAAACAGTCTACAAAGCAAGTGAAAATGATCTGAAATCAAAAGGGATTACTAATCGGATTGAAACCTCAATGAAGTTGTCATCTAAAGTGTTTGAGAATGTCTAGAACAAAGGAATATTTGCATTTGGTTGCAGACAAGATGAAGGTGGTGGATGAAAAGGTAAGGAACTTCACAGAGCTTGGTTTTCCAGAGGTTTTTGACACAAATGAGTGATTCATTGGAAAGGATGGTTTCAGAAAGAAGATGGAAGGTACAAGGAAGATTGATTTGGACCAGTTTACTCAGAACCCAGATGTGAACTATTTGGATTCAATCAAAACACTGATAACCTTGAATGCAAAATTGATTGAAGAATTCAAGATAGGTTCCACTTCTAATTACAATCATGAAATGTTAACAAAACTTCAAGTCAAACAACATTAGTTAGAACAAATGGAAATTCCACCTCTTGAAGAGTGGAAGTTTCTACAAAAGGTGATATAGTGACTTATTTTTTATTTTCAACCTTTGATAATATGAGTTTCCAAGTTCCAACTCAGCTCTATGCATATTTGTCTTTGGGCATTAGCAAGATTTTGCATTGCCAATGCCAATATGTACTCCTTCATGTCAAATTCAATTAAAAATCTCAAATTCAAACTTCAATAATGTGATGATGTTCAATTATTTGTATTATTTATTTTATCATTTGAACTACTGATGAACTTGATGGAACTTCTAATTTTGCTCTCTGAATTCCTCTTTGTCTTGACCTTGTCCTGGTCTGTCAATGTGTCATATTGTTTGGGAAAGAACCTAAGGTTGGGGTTTTTATTTTGGTTTTCATGAAAAGCCTAATATCGTATGTAATACCTTGGGTGAAAATCTATTCGGATGTTACCTTTTTTGGGTGGGTTTTGTTGGTGTTTTTTAACGTAAACCAAGTTTGTCTCCTAATCTACCTATGGAATTGCCAATTCCAATCAAGGGCATGGGATGATTACAACATTATTTCGTAACTTACGATTGTCATTTTATTTTCAATTTGGCAAAAAGCTCTAAGTAAAGACATACAGACACAGGAATTCACAAACTCGTACAATTTAAACCAGTGCCATATACCATTGGGGAGTCAAATTCACAAACATTTAAAATTTAACAATAGATTCAATTTTTGAAATACATAGCATATAAGATCCCTGGAAATATTGCATTACAATAGTGTCAATCCATATCCTAACCCAATACTTCTTACTAAATCCCTTTACAAACATATCCATCCATGATTCCATCCAAGCATTTTAATTAATTCCTTGAATTAAAGTCAAAATGGAAAACATACACACAAGAGCACTGAGCAGTGAGATGAACACCATAATCCTTGATTATACTATTCAAAATTATGATATGTTTATACAAAGGAGAGACATGAGCTTGAAATATAACATCATAACTCAAATGCTAGTACTGTTGTGAAACATCAAATCTTCATAGACCTAAAACCCCATTACTGAATAACCCCAAACCTAAATTGTATTAATATTGAAATAATTGGTTCTTACAATCTATTCTGCAACTATACCTAGACTCGACCTCAAAATATCTGACTTGCCAACCCCTATTTCTGGCCTTGAAATCCTTCTTATAGAAAACGAAGGAGCAAACAAGCATCAGGACAGAAATTACACATGTCATTGGCCAATTGGACCGCTATATGCCAATTCGAAAATATGATTAAAACCACCGAGTCCCAGAGCATCTTTCCTTTGATTCCACTCATTACATAATAGCCACTGAATTAGCTATATCTCAAAACCTGCGCCAAAATCCATCATGGAAGCAAAACCATAATCAGTTATACTATAACCGCTAAGCTATTAGTTGCTGGTAACAGACACTATTTTACTGCTCTTCGATTAAGTACTTGTCCACCCATTTTTGGTATTCCTCATCTATTGGCTAGTTAAAATTCACCACCTTAATCACCCTAGTATCATAAGGTGTGTACTTCACCGAAACCTGGTTAGCCTCTCTCTCAAAAGACTCTAAGAATATGCTAGTATTAATTATTTTATCCATATTGCTCACCAGCAAGTCATAGTCTGAGCCATCACAAATCAATTTGATTTGTGCATCAATAACCTCTTCTACCCTATCTTGCCATTGCTGCAATGTCTTAATATTTCCCTGTGCATCTATTATATATGGCAGAAAAGTATCATTCTAGTCATCAAAACTCTTTACCAGTTCTCTAATTTTTCTACTCAAATCATCGGGTAGGGCTTGGAATCCCTTCAATGATTTCACAAAAATTTGAGTAGGCTTCAATGACTGAGGACTATTGTCTGCATCAAACCTAGAAGCCTTAAACATAACATCTAAATCAGTGGCCCGAGGGATCCACTTCTCAGCCAAAGGCAGAACTACTTCTCGATCTCTGTTAATGTTTTTAATTCCACCCAAGAACAAAGAATACAAAGAATGTACAGATGGCAACCTACAATCAACCTTCTCATTTAGATGCCTCAAAATGGTGTCAACCACCTCATTATTTTTAGCAATTGCGTCATCCTCACTTGCCTTTAGGGCAGCCTGCAATTCTATGATTTTATTCAACATTTGCTTCTTGGTAGGATCCACATAATACTCAACTTCCTCTTCAACTAGCTCTGGTGCAGGGCTGAGAGCAGGTGTCCGAATGGGGGACCCAAGAGTAAAAATGATTGGGATATTAAGGGGAACTAACCCTGAAGTAGTGGGTAGTGCTTTGATACCAGGGGTACTGGAGGAATCTCCTACCTGCCCATATTTCAGTCTATCTACTTCAGACTGCAGCTCAACATTCCTTTGTTGTATTCTACTATATTCCCCAATTATTACGTTGTATTTCTCCATCAGAATCTTCTTTTCAGCTTCCTCCCTTTCAGTTGTCTTTTGGGCCAATTTGGCCACATTCAATGTCAAGCCTGTGGCTTCTGTTGTTGAGGTTTCAGAAGCTCTCTTGATGATGAGCCCTCGTGTTAGACTTGGGCCAATATCAAGCACATTTGGTTTTCTACCCTAGGATTTTGATGCCCGTATGGCCAGATTTTCATATTCCTCACTAAAAGAAGAGTCTTGCAGAGTTGCCTTAACCTCTTCCTCACTATTTTGCACAAGATGCTTGGACTGTAGGATAGCATTGAATGCTACGACATCGACTATGTCCCATTCAGGCAGAAGTAAGACACTAGCCTGAGTCACAAGTCTCCTTCCTTCCTCAGGAGTAATGCTCTTGAATTCCTCCATTAGTTCGGCCTTAACTTCATCATCATTCTCCTATTCAGACTTATCAGGTCTTGGCTCTCTCCTTCTCTTGCATTTATCATGATATTCCTCTAATTTCATTCTCCAAATTAACTTCAAGAATACAAGATTCTTCACGAAGGCATCATCATCCAGGAATGCCTTGCAGGCCTCCATCCTAGCATCCTGTACACACTGCTCCTTTATATCCATATCAGTTAATACCAATTGTGTTGATCTAGGAGGAGAAGCGATACCAACCTCCATGTCTTGATCAGTTATAATTATTTCATCCATCAGAGCCTCTTGTGTTTCCTCAACCCTTTGCCTCTTTAGGCTTGGCTTTGATAGTAACTCTACAAGATCATTTCTCAATGGTGAATCTAGGTCCAAAATCCTTATCCCTCTAGGTTCCCTGATCCCTTGACCCGGTTGTGATGATGCTTGCATTATTTGTTTTCCCCTTTTATCTCCTACCTCCTCATCACTGCTATCATCTCTCTTCCTCTTGGATAGAGGCCTGTCCTCTGGTGGCTGATAAGTTGGCCTTGTTTCTTCAGGCCTCGCCTCCGGTCTTTGAATTCCCAAGTCCACTTCCAAATTGACTTTCTTGGTTTTCAAGGTGCTCATGATATTTTTGAAGTTATTCATTAAGAAATATATTCTTTTGTGAAATGGAGTGAACTCCATCAATGGATCATATTTTGGATCCATTTTATGTATCATAGCCAGCAGTTTCTCATACACAATCCATTTCTCTTTATTTAATTCCTGCCTGCTCAAATCAAACTCGTTTCTGATTAGATCTTCTAGAAAATTGAAAACATGTGCAAACTTGCCACCTTTAATTCATTGCCTGAATAGGGCAAAGAATCCCTCGGGGTCATGTTGCCTCTTAGATCCACTCTTCAAATGATAATCATCAAAAAATCTTCCAAAGTGGACCCATCCTCCCTTGGAAAAGACAAAATCTAAAACAATAGTATAATCAGGGAACAAAGTCCCTTTTCCTTTCCCTATCAAATTATCCTCTTGAATGCAACCTAGTTGCCACATGACCTCATAAAATCCCATCCTTGATGGTACATTATATCAAAGAATGTGAGGAGCTCCCTAGAAACCATAAACCCTTAGGACAGTGCTTACAGGGTATAAGATGATGTCACCCCAATTGTGGCACACCTTCAAATTAGGCTTCCCACTTTGGGTCGGAGGAAATCATGCAAATCCTCAAGGACCTTTGGCACATTTACCACCAATATAGCTCTAATTCTGGAAGCAAAACAGTTATCAAACTACACAAAGCTAGCACCTCCCTTGTTGCAAGACAAATTTGCACTTCAAACCTGTACTAGTAATCTTTCTCCATTCACTTCTTGCCTAAACTCCATTTTCTCTAAGAAGAAGTCAGCATTCTTGTACAAGAACATATACATTAATAGGGAGTACCAAAAGAAAGGAGTACCAGTGTCCCCCATATGCAACTTCAACAAACCCTCATGTATCTTTTCAGCAAGAAAAGATGCATAGTTGTACACTACAGAAAAATTGGGATGCTGAATCTGAGCCCCCATAAACATATAAGCAATGGGCATCACGGTATTAGGGCTGAAACCTAAAATCTGGCAAAGTGAATAAAATTTTGCCAAGAAGTGATCAACAAAATAGCTCATCCTGAAAGGCTCCTAATCAGTTGGGCTGATGTGAATCATTGAACTGCCTGCCTTGGCTAAATGAGGAGGAAGCAATTTTGATCTGAAAAGAGGCTGTGACCTGGCATATTCCTACTTCATTTCCTCAAAATCTACCCGGACTAAGAATGGGCTATATTCACTCAAATTGAAAACCTGCCAAATCTCATCTACATTTATATTCAGTAGAACCCCACCATCATTATCCCTGATAATCCTTGTAACAGGATCATATCGTGCTACCACTGCTCTGAGTAGGTCAATATCAAGAAATACATTTGGTACAACTAGTTTCCCCATATCATACCTCCAGCCATTACATAAAGGAGGAGGCACATTTTGCTGCCCATACCATCTCCTAAACATTTCTAGGCCCGTCATTTGGACCCCAGCATCTGCAATATTATAGGTTTTACACCTTAGTCCCTCGCCTAAGGCTTTCCCATTCATTAAAACCAAACCCCTCTTCTTGTCATTCGTTGATAGCAGGAATTGATCTAGGAAATCATCGTATAAATTCCTTTGCAAATAATCAATATGGCCAAAATGCTACTTTGATGGTGCCATTTCGAACAACCAGGGCTACCCAAAATGAAATTACACTAGAACTTTGCAATTTCCCACAATTCAAAAGAACCAGTAACCTTACAGTCTTAATCAATAAGACCCCTGACCAACACAATACAACCCTCCACAAAAAAAAAACATTCAAACAGAAACCGTGGCATAGAAGGTAACTCATGGGATTTCACACCTTGCAGAAAACCAAACCTCGTTGTAGGTGCTTGAAAAACTCAATCTCTGGCTCTGGACCACTTTGAAAACATTTGAATGCCTTTGTGGTGAAGATAGAATGGAATTAACTACTTAAAGCTGATGAAAAATGGCCAATAGACGTCTCATCCGCCATTAAAGCTCACTTGCATGTTGCGCCAATAACTTCAATCATATTTGATGCAAATTTAAATCCTTGCCGTCGATCTCTTGTTCCTGTGAGATCATCAATGATCAGACAACCATCTTCAAAAGGCTGATAGCCTGACAACATCTCCATGTCATTATCAAGGGCCCACCATAATACACAGTGCCAAAGGAATACACGTGGCATTCACCCATAGGAATACACGTGGCATTCACCCATGATATCGTAATCACTAAACATCCTTCACTTTTTGATCACGCAATGGTGGGCAACCATTGATTCCATCCATCGGTGATCATGATCATTCACAATAGTGAGTAGCACCAAAACCTATCCGTCGAGCAACTTTTCATCAAGGTTAAAACATCGTCGTCGATCTCGAGCACGTGCATCTCACATCTGGTTTAGTAACTCACTCTATAATGTACTAAATTCTGATACAAATATTAAGCACTTTATTTACTCCTTTTCAGCATCGGCAACCTGGGACATGTGGCGCCTACCCGTGATATCGCAATCACCAAGCAACCAGCGGTGATGTCATTGCGAGATCATAGGGAACGGTCAAGATCAACCATAGGGAGATCGATGGTCACTAAAAATAACCCCTACAAAATAATACAATTACTTAAAATAAAAGAGGGGAAGGGGACAGCGCCTAGGACAACAACAAATGATGGCTCAAAGTTGTTCTAAAACACAGGGAACGGTCCGACCCAAACTTGAGAAATAAAAGGTCAGGCGAAATATTTAGCATTTTTATTAAAAGGGGCCCGGCCTAGATGATTCAATGGGACATAAGTTGTTTTGAAACCACTCTCAAAAAGGTAATGTCAGAAAAGACCCAATCCAAAGATATACATTATATGGTAGGTTACTAAAGCGGTTGCGAGATGCATGTGCTCAAAATCAACGGAGGTGTTATAATCTTGATGAAAAAGTTGCTCGACGGTTATGTTCAACAATGGTGACTATTATGAATGAACATGATTGCCGATGACGGAGATCAACGGTTGCCTGCCATCGCGTGATCAGAAGATGCAAGTTGTTTATTGATTGTGATATCACGGGCGAGCGTCACGTGTATTCCTTTGGCGATGCATAGTGTGGTGGGTCCGTCGTGCTGAGATGGAGATTACATCAGCCTTTTTGAAGGCAGTCGTTTGATGCTCTGATGAAAGTGAAGGATCGACGGTTGGGATTTGAATTCAATCAACATTAAGTAATTTTCCTACGTTCTATTTTACCACAAAGTTATAACAGATTTTGGTTGTGTCTTGATGATAGTTTTGGGCCACTTTTGGCGCAAGTTTCTTGAGGTTTGGTAGTTGGCCAGTGCATCAGTCATTCTGTAGTAGGTTTTAAACTCATTAGAGTTTGATGTTTAAGGATAGTACTAGCATCTGAATGGAAATTACTCATTTCAAACTCATGTCTCTCCATTGTATAAACATATCATTACTTTTAATAAAATGATCAAGGGTTATTTTGTTCATTTCTAAGTTATATTGTTGAACTATTAGTCTGTTAGCTTCTATTATGTTTTGACTAAAAATCCTGATATGATTCATGAAGTGCAATATGATATAAAATATCATGGAGACTTGGAGTGCAATATAAAATATTAAATAAAATACCCTAATTCTTGAACTTCAAGTGCAATGATTCACAATTTATTTGAATATAATATAAAAAATCATCAACTACTGTTTGGAATATGATTCATGAAGTGCTTGAGTGCAATCTAAAATAAGATTATAAGATATCATGAACTTGAAGTGCAATGATTCACAATTTTCATTTAATAGAATATAAAATATCATCAACTACAGTTTGGACTTTGGAACAATGGAAATTGATTCAAGAAGTGCAGTAAAAATACCTAAAACCTGCTAATTCTCTTCCATTTCCCAAACAGAGTCAGGGTCCTCAAATCGATGCTCATCTTTAGATAAAGTAAAAGAGTCATCTTGATTTAGAGACTACTCTGCACTTTGTTTGGCCTGTGTCTCAAAATCAACATTCATTTTTTGATTGGTGTCAATTTCAATATCATTGTCATCTTGATATATCCTAGGCCTGCTACCACTACCACTAGTACCACCACTAGTATCGACGGCTCTTAGAATTGGAGAGCTTGTGTTGCACAACCTGGCCCCTCTTCTTTCACATGTGGACCTCCAGATTGCGAGTTCCCTTTCAAAAGGAAATTTTTTGACATTATACGCAGTTCCTTTCATCCTCAAGCGATTTTCCAAATTCTTGTCCAGTTTGTTTCTTAACTTTGATTTCAAAAACCCCCATGTACTAAAAACTCTCTCATCCTCCACCGACCCCAATATCATTGTTTGACATAAATCAACAAGTTTGAAATATTCTGACATCGAACCACGCAATATTTCACTCTGACCTAAGCTTGTCCAAACCTTTTTTATTGATCCTAGTTCAAAGGCCTTCTCCTTGCCCATGGAATTAGACTGGTCCCTCATAGCTATTGCAAAACTCTGACATTGCTTTCTAAGCTTATTTTCATTTAAAATTCCTTCTATTGCCTTCTCATTATATGTTACCGTTTTTGAAAACTGTTTGATCACAATTTTTACTTGATCTTGAAAATATTTTGAGTTATCTCGGTTTACCCAAAATTGAGGATACACAATACCCATGGCTTCAAGTATTTCATGTCGAGGGAATCTTTCACGAATCTCTGAGGAAAGAGATTTTGCAATTTCCTTCAAATTATCACTAACAGATTTAGCAATGTCATTAAAATCTTCCTCGTTAACAGGTACTTCTTTTATAGAGCACCTGGTTGTCTTACAATGGTACATTGGTATCTCATATCCATGTACACAAATACATAAGTTCCTGCTTGCATTAAACTGTAAATAATTATCAGGATTATTCAAATCAGTAATTTTCCGCCACATCAAATAATTTGTGCCTTCTTGTATTAGATCTAGATATAGATGATTGAGGGCCAAGCATGTAAGTTTACGTAGATTGGCATATTCATAAATATACATACTTCTATCTTGGTCTTTCTTCAGAAGATTATTCATCTCATCCAGCATGGGGAGAAGACTAGCTAAATTCAAGAGTGCCTCTATATTGCTTAACCTATGTAAGAGTTCAGGAGATTTGTCTACTATGCTGCAATGCTCGTACATCAACCCAATCAAAGATTGATATTCTGAAAGAACTCGTTGCACTGGTCCATGCAGGGAGATCCATCTGGTATTGACATCCTTGAGAAGCTTGTTTCCAGGTGTTATTCCCTCAACAAAATTTTGAAATTCAAGGAAATGTTTGGGACTTCGGTAGAAGTATGTGTGGATCTCGCGAACTAGATTTTCAACTTTTGATACTGTTGGAAACTTGCTTACAATTTTAAATGCTAAATTCATTTTGTGGGCTATGCAGCGAATTCCAAGCATGTATGGTGCACAATTAGTTTTTAACTTTGTGCAAAGACCGCTCCTTTGACCTTGCATCACTATAGCTCCATCAGCTCCTACACACACCAACTTTTTGGCAATTGTCAACTCATCCAAACCTGCAATTTCATTCAAAGTTTTCTTGACTAATTCAAATAGATTTTGTGATGTTGAACTGTCCTTCATTTTACAAACACAAAGAAGATGAGCTTGGTGAACATGTTGTTCTACAGTATACAAATGCATACAAACCCAAGAAGTATTGTCTACCACAGTAACATCATCTAAAGATAATGCAATGAAATTTGACTCTTTTAATTTCTCCTTTAAATCTTGCTTTTCCACTATAGCAAGACAGTTCGCCAATTCCCATCCAGCGTTTATTGACCAATGTGAGAAGGGAAATTGGGGAGCACTCAAATAAGATAATAAATCAAAATATTATGGGTAGTCTATCATAGGATGCCCCCTGGACAATATATGAAAAACAACACTCATCTGAACAGTTTTTGACAGATTTGTTGCTGCCATGGCTTTTCCAAAATGAGCCTCAAGTGTACCTTCACATTTTTTAATCTTCGACATTCTATGGTTATGCTCTCCATAATCTACAACATACTTAACATGAAGACATTCTTCCTTTGATTTCCATCATACGACTAATTGTTCCTTTCCGTCTATGATTTGTTTTTCATAAACTTTGTCGATATGCTTTTCTATAGTGTCAAGCTTTAGCTGCATCGTCTTGTCTCTTCCACATTTCCAACTACAAATCTTACATCTGACCTTTGTTTCCCTTTCAATATCATTTTCATTTGATACCCCCACTGGTTCGAGGAATGGGTACTTCGACAACCAACCAATTTGAAAATTCCTTGTCATTTCCCACTCGCGCCCCAATTTTGCTTTGCCTTTTCTTTTCTTGCTACCAACATCATCCTCATCTAAGTCGATTATCTCATTCTAGCTATCCAGGGTATCCCTTGGAACATCTTCTATGGTATTGCCATCCTCATTTGAGACCTTTTGATTTAACACAATGACAATCTCACCTTGACCTTCCTGTTGGCCAAAGAGTTGATAATGTCTCTCCATCTTCAATAATATTTGGTGGAAGAGTTCACGGTGTAGCTCCACCTTGATCTGATGGATTAGAATCTTTGCCAATTCCAAAGTAAGACTGTATGGTACCTCCCCGTTTTTGGCATTTTGATGGCCTCCCAGTCTCTTCATTACCCGACTACTTAGGAGTCTTACCCTTGCTACTCGACATATTGATCTCACTTCGAATAAAAGCTGGAAAAAAATGTCTGCTTGTTTAAGAAGGACAGACCGACAGAGAATATAGATCCCATTCCCTACTTAAAATTATGTTTAAGACTGAAGCAAGAATGGAAAATAGATAAAGAAATCTTATTATTATAACTAATAGTCTAATAACTAATAATAGTATGAAGAAATGATCACTCACCTTTGAGTCTATGTTTTCGGGTTTTGCTGACTTCTGAATTGAGAAGTAGAACCTCAAAACTGAACAAAATGTGTAAGAACAAATAACAGTTTCAATTGTATTTATATCAATCCATATTTGGCGAATTCCGCGGGATTTTGAAATGGTATGTTAAAAATTTGGCGAATCCTACGTGCTTATACAACGATACCTTGAAATTTTCAAGGCGAAATAGGTCCTCATAAGCAACTATTTATAAATTTTAATTGGCGAAATGGGTCTTCACAAGCAACTATTTGTAAATTTTAATTGGCGAAATGGGTCTTCATATAATGTTGTTTTAATAGTATTGGCGAATATGTTGGTGACTTTGACATGCTCCCCGGGATTCCAGGCAAAAATATTGATCAGTCCATTGGAAACGCGTTGTCTATTATGGCAAATTTATTGCCTAAACATGCCTCATAAAAAGAAAATTTGTTGGCGAATGGACATGCATTGGACCGATAGTCCGTGAATTCTTGGTGATTTGAACACCCTGCGAATACGGTAGATTTTCCAAATTTGAATTGCAAGATTCCTAGAACTCGCCAATTGGCGAAGATTCCCCACTAAAGTTATCCCTACTTCTGCATTAACCAACAACAAATTGCGCATGTAGCTATTCTAATATCCCATGCGAACCTTTAGCAACTCCTTGTTTCCACATCACAAACTCTCTTCTTTCCTTTGTTGTGCCAAGCATAAACACCTCACTTGCTAGCCAATTCTCATGCCAAACTTAGAAGACGCGTTGTTGTACTAAAAATTTCCACACCAACCAACTCTTGTTTTTGCACCCCCTTCTATTCTCACCCTTGGTAGCTATCTCTCTTTCCTGGTAGTTTCTTTGTGCTTGATAATTGCCTTGAATAACTAACTCTCCCCCACATTATAATCACATTGATATCTAAAATTTTAACTTCCTTAACTACTCTGAAATTCCTTCCCACACCCACATTCAGCTGCTTCCCCCTCTATGCTAAAATCTACCTTTTTTCTCCTTTTTCTACGCTAACAAATCTCCTTTCTAACTCCCATGCTATTCTTTTTTAACTACCATTTTTAACTATATCTTACCTTCCTTCGTGGGTGTTAAAATTATCTTTCATTTGGAATCCTCCAAATTGTTGCCAGTGTGGATGGGTGAAAAATATTAGGATAAGAAGTTCTTCATAGTTTTTAAAACAACTAGACACCCCTTTATCACAAACACAAACCCAAAATTTTAAGTAAAAAAAACACCAAACTAAAATTTACAAGCAAACCAAAATTAGAGGTTGATGCTCCAGCATTAGGCTCCTCCAAAAATAAAAATAGATCATGAGCTCCTGCTCATGAGTTCATCAACACTATGACCATATTTGGAGATCTTCGTAGCTATTAACCAAGTGGCATCCTCTAAAAGATGGTCCTTCTATTTCATCAAGTACTTGAAATAATCCTTTCCTCAAGTCTTCTTCAACAATTGCATAAATCCAAGATACACTCAATGTTGATTGGATCCAATTTGTTCACTTATTATTCCCATCTTGGAATCAACTCTATTTCTATTGTTCAATTTTTTTTCTCACCTTTGTAGGCATAGAGATCAACTACATTGAAGATGGGTGAGATACCCATATCGAAAGGAAGAGTTATCTCGTGAGCATTGGCGAAAAACTTTCCACTGAGAATCTTGCAAGGATCGATCTTCTTCATTTTCAACTTATTGTATTCACCTTTTAGAAATCCCTCCTTCCCGAGTTGAGCCAAAATGAGATCACCGACCTGAAAATACACTTCTCTATTGTTCTTATCAGCATACTCCTATTTGGAGAACCAATCTAAGAAAATTCAGTCTATGCTAAAGCCATATCCCAATTACCAGACATGTTTCCAACAAGACACCTCAACACATTACCCAAAATTCTATTAACTACCTCTATTTAACCATCCATTTGGGGATGGTAAGCTAAGCTAAAATTGAGATGTGTTCCCAACTTCTTCCAAAGTGTTCTCCAAAAGTGACCCACAAACTTTGTGTCTCTATTAGATACTATACACCTGGGTATACAATGCAACATCACAACTTCTTTGAAAAACAAGCTAACTATATTTTTTGCATCACTAGTCTTCTTGCAAGGAATGAAATGAACCATTTTTTAGAATCTATCCACAACTAGAAAAATAGAGTCATTGCCTCTTTGAGTTCTAGGCAATCCTAGAACAAAATCCATACTCATCAAATCCCATGGTCTATTTGGCACAAGTAGTGGTTGCTACAAACCATTGTTTTGACTATAACCCTTTGCATGTTGGCATACTCTACATCTCTCCACATACCTCTTCACATTTGCTTACATTCGTGGACAATAATAATGTTACCCAACTATAGGTAAGTTTTTTCCTACCCAAAATTTCATTCTAAGCTACCACAATGCTTGTCCTTCAAGAGATTCTCCCTCATTGATCCTTTGGGAATTCCCAATTGATTACCTATGAACAAAAAACCAACCTACAACATAAAATCACTCCATGGTCCTATATCTCTGCTAATAGGACTACTGCAAACTTCATATGATCTTTGAAATCTTCATTATTTTCATATAACTCCTTGAACCTATCAAACCCAACACTAGTTTCCTAAATTTCTTGCAACAATAGACTTCTACTCAACTCATCAACAACTTTGTTTGCTTGCCCACTCTTATGTTTCAACAAAAAATGAAAAATCTGAAGGTACTCCACCCACTTTGCGTGCCTTTGATTCAACTTGTGTTGGTTGTTTATAAACTAGAGTGCATGGTTATCTATATAAATAAAAAAATCTTTGGGAAGAAAATAATGCCTCCATTTCTTCAAAGATTGAACCAATGCATAAAATTCAAGATCATAAGCTCAATACTTTTTCTTAGCATCATTTAACTTTTCACAAAAATAAGCAATTGGTTTCCCTTCTTGACTTAGGATTGTCGATCTATTGCTAAGCCACTAGCATCACACTATACTTGAAATACTTTATTAATGTCAAGTAACACAAGTATAGGTTGTTCAATCAGTTTCTTTTTAAGAAATATAAAACATTTTTCAGCCTCTTAAGTCTATTCAAACTGCTTTTTATGCCCTTTTATAGTGTCAAGTATATAATCAACCATGATACTAATTTTTTTGATAAAATTTCTATAAAAACTAGAAAGTCCATGAAAAATTCTTACCTCATAATCACTCCTCGGTGTTGGCCAATCAACAATGGCCTTAACCTTCTCCTTTTCCATCTTCAATCCCTCTCTGGATACCACAAAACCCAAGTAGACTAATTCAATCTTAATAAAGGTACACTTCTTGAGTTTGATCAACAAATTATCCTCATGCAACCATGTCATAACCAACCTTAAATGCTCTAGGTGTTCTTCCTTAGACCTGCTAAAAACCAATGTATCATCCAAATAAACTATCACAAACTTCCACAAGAATGGTTTCAAGACTTCATTCATCAATCTCATAAAATTAATAGGTGCATTTGTGATCCCAAAAGGCATAACCATCCATTCATAAAGACCATAATTAGTCTTAAATTTTGTTTTCCATTCATCCCCAGGTCTGATCCTAATCTGATGGTAACCACTCTTCAATTCTATCTTTGAAAAATACATAGAACCACTCAAACAATACATTAAATCATTCATCCCTGGAATAGGAAACCTTTATCTAATGGTTATCTTATTGATTTCTCTGGAGTCCATACACATTCTCCAATCACCTTCTTTCTTGGGTACTAGAACTATTAGTACAACACACAGTATCTAAGACTCCCTTATCAACACTTTTTCCAGCAACTCTTCAACCTGCTTTCTAATCTCCTCATTCTCCTTGTGAGTCAATCTATATGCAACCTTGTTTGGTAGGCCAACCTTAGAACCAAATCCATATAGTGACTAATACTCCTCATTAGAGGAAACTCATTAGGAAAATCAACTACCACAATTTCCTTATGCTCCTTCACTATGTCATGTATCTCATATTGGAAATCATCCAAATTAGTAGAGGTAATATCATCCTTAGGATTAAGTACAAATGCATATCCCACTTCTTCCTTATTTATATCATGCAAAAATTCTTTGCCACTCACCAACATAACCTTTTTGCTATTGTTTCTCTTATTATCCTCTTCTTCTCCTCTCAAAGGTAATAGTGTATGGTTTTTACCATCCTTTTGGAAAGTGTAGGTTTGTTTCTTCCATCATGTATGGCTCTCTTATAAAATTGCTAAGGCCTACCAAGAAGCACATGGAAAACATACATGGGCATAATGTCACACATAACAATGTCCTTATAAATTCCTATCTAAATTTCTACAAAGGGTTTCTCATCCACCAATACTTGATAACCCTTTTGTAGCCAAGAAACTTGATATGGATTAGGACATTTTATTCTAGTAAGATCTAGCTTGTTCACCATTTTAAATGGCAGAATATTATACATACTACCACTATCAATAATAAGTTTAGAACAATTATCTTTAGCCTTGAAATTAGTCTTGAATAAAGCTCTCCTTTGCATAGGTTCTTGATGCTCCTTTGGTGGCTTCAACATTACTCTTTTGAACAACAAAGACTCTCCTATGTCAAGTTCTTTTATGTTATGCAAAGGTGACCCCACACTCTCTTGGTCTTCTTGCATAATCTAATTACTCCTCTCAGGCATTGTGTGGCCTTCTTGCATAAACTCAAAACACTCCCAAATTTTGTGACCAAACTTGTTAAACTTAAAGCACTTACTTGCAAAGAATCTTCCTCTTCCTTCATAACCTCCTCTACTAATCCAAGTGGATCTCGAGAACCTAAAAATTGAACTATTCTAGACACCCTTAAAATTGGAACCATGTCAAATTTCTCAGAAAACTAGACCCAATGCAACTTGAACGTGCAAAAAAGGAGTTCATATGTCTAAGTTATGGCCAATCAAAGTTTGATCAAATTGGTACTTGAGGCCTTCAGAAAGGGAAAAAAATGATCATCTCAAAATCAGTCAAAAATGATGTCAAATCAAAGGGCTCGACGACACGAACCCAACTATTTTTGTTTAGTCAAAATTTGAGCTTGTACGCAAAAGTTATTATGAGTCAAAGTCTGGTCAAACCTTACAACAAGGCAGGTATTTTTAGGCAAAAAAATGATCATCTCAGAGTTCATTAGAATTGGCTTCAAGATGAAGAGCTCATTGCCACGATCCTGATGTTTCTCATTTCATTGAAAATGAAGCAGGTACGCAAAAGATATGGTCAGTCAAAGTTTGTAGTTGACTACATTTACTAGGGTACCATTGCTAACATCATCATGCTAACATGGCAGTTGATTGGATGTTGACATGGAAAGTGCAAGTGATGTGGCAAAAATTTGGATCCCCCTCATTAAATTCACGTACCACCACTACACCATGCTTTATTTTTGAGAAATAAAGTGGTGGAGGTTTATTTTATTTGTGGGATTCCAAGTGGATTTTTTGCAATCCCAAGTGGATTTGGTGGGATCCCAAGCGGATTTCATAGGATTTAAAATGCAACGGATTAAAACCAAATCTCCTAAATGTTTTAAAAAATTAACCCCTTTAAAATAATAATGAATAAGTCTGAATTTATAACTAAAATAACCTTTAATGGTTATTAAATAAAAGATAAAATAATCTAATGAATAAAAGAAAACACCCAAACCAATATAGCCAGTGAATGAAAAATGATAATGGCTTAAAAAATGGTTTTTAGTGGGGATTGTTTGTAAAATAAGGGGGATTGGTTAAATCCTAACCTTAAAGAGGAAATGCCCAAATTTTATGGTTTTAACCCTAATGGGAAGATTTTTGTATAAAAGGGGATGAGAATGCAAAGGCATAGCATCCAAGAATCAAGCATCTAATTATTTTAGATCCAAGCATTTAGAGGATGCTTTTGAGTTGATCATTTAGGATCCAGAGTCCAAGTGAAGGCATCCAAGTGATAGAATTTTATAGAGCGACCCGAGAGAAGGATTAGGATTTCGAAACTCTGCACAAACAATGTTAGAAGGATGTGCTTGAAGGAGTGTTGTTCGACATCCAGGTTGAAGACTTCTTTCTTGCAAGGTTGAAGATCTGGTGTCTGGTATAACTATAGTGTTTTTGATACTTGACTTTATTCTGGAATGATGTATTAGTATTGTCCGAATCAAGCCTCTGTATGATTTTGTAAATGAGGCAAGATACCTCTGTAACTAGTTCGCATTTAGTTGATGCTTTAAGAACTAGGACTACTTTGTTGTTATTGTTGGAAGCACTTGTTCTTTGTGGATTCAAGAAGTGCTTGCAGGGCTTGAAACTTCCTGGCAATGTCAGCTTTGTATATGTAGTCAGAAGACTAGATGTTGTAAGCAATTTTCAGGTGACAACATTAATATAAAATTGATCATGCTTATTAAGAGGATCCGGAGACGTAGCCCAGAGAGGTGAACTCCGTAATCAAAGAGGTGAACTTTGTATTATTTGAATCAAGCCTCTGTATGATTTTGTAAATGAGGCAAGATACCTCTGTAACTAGTTTGCATTCAGTTGATGCTTTAAGAACTAGGACTACTTTGTTGTTATTGTTGGAAGCACTTGTTCATTGTGGATTCAGGAAGTACTTGTAGGGCTTGAAACTTCCTGGCAGTGGCAGCTTTGTATATGTAGTCGGAAGACTAGATGTTGTAAGCAATTTTCAAGTGAATACATTAATATAAAATTGATCACGCTTATTGAGAGGATCCGAAGATGTAGCCCAGAGAGGTGAACTCCGTAATCAAACATGTCTATGATCTTATTGTTTACTTTTGATGATGGTTTATGTTTAATTCAGAAAATAAATTAATCAGTGACCTCAGTAGATTAATGGATTAAGTTTATACATTGGATTCAACCCATTAACTAAAGATCTTGGCAGAGATTTGGATTCAAGTAAGTTAAGTAACTGTTTTCAAATCCGATTAAGTGAAGAACTTAGTTGAGTAAGCACATTTTCTCGAAATTTTTCAGATCATCTACCAAATAGGGATAACTTTAGTGGCAAATCTTTGCCAATTGGTGAATATTAGATATCAGGCAAGTCAAAATTGGTGAATTAATCATACCCAATAGGGTGGCCAAATCGCTCAAATTTTATGAATTATCAGTCCAATGCATGTCCATTCACCATATTTTTTATGAGGCATATTTAAATAATAATTTCACCATAGGGTAAGTGCACCAATCTGTGACACAATTTTGATGCCAAATTGCAAAAAAAACCCGTAATAGGCCATATTGCGCTCGCCAAATGTGGTGCTCGCCAAATGGCTTTACCATTTAGCGAGCACCAAATTTGGTGCTCTCCAAATGGCTTTGCTATTTGGTGCTCTCCAAATGGCTTTGCTATTTGGTGAGCGCCAAATTTTGCTCTCTCCAAATGGCTTTACCATTTGGCAAGCGCCAAATGGCTTGAATTTTGCAATCAGTAAAAAAGTGTGAGTTCTATTTCTTTTTGCAATGAATTTTGGAATGCATTTTTCTAAACTCTTTTATTTTCGCTTTCTCTTCCAAGGAAACTATATACATGAAATAAACATTTAAGTATAAGTTTACATTTACATATCAAAATTTTCTTTCTTATACTTTAATTTATATTACATGTATATAGGCAGGATGTTTGAGAGTGGTTTCAGATCTCTAGGAATTATAATGCAAATTCTATTTTTTGGAAGATCTTAAAAATTTCAAACTTAGTCAAATTGATAGGGAGGTTGGATGAATCAATCACTGATTCATGCTCTAGGTCTTGTTTGGAAGACCTCTAAGGTGTCTCACTCCACCACTTTGACCTATAGGACCTTTTCTTGTTTAGGATCCCCTGGTTCTCCTTTTCAACCCAACTACAATCATAGTTCTTCCTACCAAGTCAACCTTGGTGCATTCTTGCAACTCTAACCTTAGCCCTTAATCCACCCTAAAGGCTACTATCCTCCAAAATCTTGAATTTAACTTTGCAGGGGTGTGGAGGTGTCTCTAATGACTTCAATCCATCCAATAATGGTTCTTGAGGGTCCACCTAACTCCATGTGCAAATCGCTTTCACAAAACCCCTCTTTTAGGTCTAAAAGGGCTACTAGCCCTATGAGCCCCAATTCGGCCTCCTTCACCGAGAAATCAGGTTTGTTCTCCAAGGTTTTCCAAAGAACCCCCAATCTTTCCTTTGGTTTCCTAGTTCATATGCCCACCTCTCAAGGATTTTTGGGGTCTTGGCCCTCCACCGTCCGTCCAAAGCCCTAATCTAAAAATGGACAAAATTAGGCCTTTTCAAACCCTTCCCTAACCTCACTATAAACGGTTAAGGGTTTCCCTCACCAAATGGATTGATGGAGTTTCCTTCTCCTTACTGTGTCTTGGCAAGACCCATACCTTCCCTCTCCAAACTATAATTTATCAGGAAATTGACACCCCTGCAAATCAAGTGCTCTGCACTATAGTCTTCCCTAGCCGGACACTTCCTGGCTCGCCTAGAAGAAGACCTCCAAAATGACTCCGGTGTTGTCAAGGAATCCTAACCCTACTATATGTACATCCATGGAGCCTATTCACTATTCCCAAAGGGCCATACAATTTGTACTGTGGGAAAGTGATCTAAAACCCCATACTTACAAACTGATTGGTTCAGACCAGCAACAGTATGAAAACTAGAATCAACTACAAACAAAGCTTGAAACATAATAAAGAAATTATCTAAAACCACAAAATTCTTGAAGAATAATTACACTACATCCTACACACATTATAGTACCATGATCAATCCATTAACACACCACTTCAAGGAAAAAACCAAAAAATTCACACTAAATCTCAATTGCTTTCCTTGAATTCAAAACTTCAATACAAACTTGAATGCTTCCAACCTCACTCCCATGTCAAGGTCACCCTTAAATAGGGTCACTAAATTTTTTATGTTCTCCCTTAACCTCTCCTTGGCCGCTTGTAGCTCCCATTGAGCAACTTTGTTAGAAATTTGCAAAACCTTCTCAAGGTCCTAAACCACAATTTGAATTCAAACCTTTGACACCTGTTCAATGGTCAACATGACCTTCATCAGAGCAAGACACAACAAAAATGCCATTAAGGAACACACACAAAAATGAAACAAGATAGAGTGCTTAGTTTTTCTAAACCAATTTGTCCTAGTCAACTTCATGAACAACCTAAAGCAACCTAAGGGTGCTCCTGCACCATTCTCCCCCCCTGCATAAACACTAGGGAAATTGGGGAGAGATCAAAGACAATTCAAGTCCATGCTTCTTGAACTGGGCTTCCTCCACCCATGTAGCCTCAGACTCTGGTTTGTCTTTCCATTTGATGAGATTTTCCATGTACACCTTGTGCCTAGTAGACTTCTTCACTCTTGATTCCAAGATCTTCTCTACTTGCAGCTTGTCTTTAGGTGGTAAGGCTATATTACTCACATCCTTCAAAACATCCATACTAATCTGATCCTTATCAATGACTGGTCCTTTATAGCTGATCAAGTCAGCCACATTAAACACTAGTGAAATATTTAGGTCTGCGGGTAACTCCATCTTGTAGGCATTCTTTCCATATTTAGCTAACACCTTACATGGTCCCACTCTCTTCATCTGCAACTTAGTTGGTGCTCCTTTCTACAATCTAGATTTGTTGAGATGGACCATGACATAGTCCCCCACTGCAAATTGTAGATCTTTCCTAGACATATCCACTTTAGCTCTCAGCTTGTGAGTAGCCTCTGTAATTGTCTTTTTCAATTGCTCTTGAATCTCCTTCATGGTCTAAGAGAAATCCTTAGCATGGCCACTCTTATGATCCATAGCTCCCAGATCTCTGAGTTCACACACACCTCTTGGGTGCATTCCATACACTATTTCCAAAGGAATTTTGCCTATGGTCCAGTTCACACTATCATTGTAGGCATACTTAGCTTGTGATATGACCATGTCCCATGTCTATCCATACTCCTTGGTTAGGCATCTTAGAAGGTTCACTAACACTCTATTAACCACCTCAGTTTGCCCATCGATCTGAGGATGGTAAGCTGATCCAAAAGACAAGTTAGTACCTAATCTACTCCATAATTTCTTCCAAAAATGACTCATGAACTTCACATCCCTATCTAAGATAATGCTTAATGGAAATCCATGGATCCTCACAATCTCTTTGAAGAAAAGATGACCAATATAGCTAGCATCATGGATGGTCTTGCAAGGAACAAAATGACTCATCTTACTGAACCTATCTACCACCACATAGATACTATCAAACCTTTCTTATTCTTAGGGAGTCCTACCAAAAAGTCCATGCTAATGCATTCCCAAGGTCGGTTAGGAATAGGTAGAGGTTGATACAAACCTGCATTACTAGCTCCCCCCTTGGATTTGATACAAACTACACACTGCTCCACATATCTTCTAACATCCCTTGGCAACTTAGGCAAATAATAGAACCTTTGCACTAGTTCCAATGTCTTGTTGATACCAAAATGACCACTAAGACTACCATTGTGCTTCTCTTGGATGAGATTCTCCCTCATTGATCCTTTTGGAGCACATAACTGATTTCCCTTGAACAAAATTCCACTCTGCAATGTATACTCTGAGAATTGACTATGAAAGTGATTCTCAAAATCAGAACATACCTTGTATGCTTCAAAGAAGTCTTCATCTTCCCCATAGAGATCCTTGAAACTCTCTATCCCAATGCTCTTTATTTGTATCTCTCGCACTGTCATCAACCTCCTACTGAATGCATCTACCACTTTTTTCAACTGTCCCTTCTTGTGCTTGATGGTAAAGGTGAAGGCTTGGAGGTAATCCATCCATTTTAGATGTCTATTACTCAACTTTTCATGTGTGTTGATGTAGCTAAGGGCCTGGTTATCTGTAAACACAACAAACTCTTTAGGTAGGAGATAATGCCCCCACTTTCTAAGTGACTGTACTAGAGCATATATTTCTAGGTCATAGGTAGAATACTTGTTCTTAGTTTCATTGAGATTTTCACTAAAGAAAGCTATAGGCCTACCTTCTTGGCTTAGTACTCCTCCTATTGCAATCCCACTGGCATCACACTCCACAGTGAATAACTTATCAAAACTAGGTAATAAAAGAATGGGTTGAATTGCCACTTCTTGTTTCAGTTTCTCAAATCCCTTCTTAGCTTCTAGAGTCCATTTGAACTTAGTCTTTATACCACCTTTGATAGTATCAATTAATGGTGCACATATGCCAGTAAAGTTCCTTATAAACTTCCTATAAAACTGAGCTAATCCAGGAAAACTCCTTACCTCTGTCCTAGTGGTTGGTGTAGGCCAATTTAGGATAGCTTCCACCTTGCTTGGATCCATCTTCAATGATCCTTGGGATACTACAAACCCCAAATACACAAGCTCTTGTTTGAAGAACTCACACTTCTCTAGGTTGATGGCTAATCTCTCCTCCTGCAATCTTTTAAGAACCAACTCCACATGCTTTAAATGTTGCTCTGTTGTCTTACTAAAGATGATTATATCATCTATATATACCACCACAAATATCCCTGTGAATTCCTTAAGCACTTCATTCATGAGCCTCATGAATGTGCTAAGGGAATTTGAGAGGCCAAATGGCATAACTCTCCACTCATACAACCCATCAATTGTCTTAAAGGTTGTCTTCCACTCATCCCCATCTTTGATTCTGATCTTATGGTATCCACTTTTGAGATCCAACTTGGTGAAGTACTGAGCTCCTCCAAGACAATCCATCAAATCCTCAATCCTAGGAATAGGGAGCCTATATCTGATTGTAATTCTATTTATATCCCTAGAGTCAGTGCATAGTCTCCACTTGCCACCTTTCTTGGTTGCTAAGACCACTGGTACTACACACAGACTGATGCTCTTCCTAATTAGTCCTTGGTCTAATAGCTCCTACACTTCCCTAGCTACTTCTAGGTTATGATCTGGTGTAAGCTTGTAAGCTGCTTTGTTTGGCAATGAAGCCCCTAGTATGAAGTCAATCTGATGACTGATGGCTCTCTTTGGAGGTAAGGTTGCTGGTGTTCCATCACTGACTATGTCTTTGAACTGTTCAAGCAACTTCTGGACTACTCCTAGTATGACTATTTTCTTGACCTTGTCTTCTTCCTTGGGTTGCACCGTGACCACATATCCTTCACCTCCTTGTTGTATAGTATTAATAAACTCCTTGCCACTACTTAACAAGACACTAGGGGTCTTTGAATTTCCTTCTACCTCATCTGATAGTGACTGCAACTTGAATGTTCTACCATCCTTCTTGAATGAGATGGTGTTCTCCTTTCCATCATAGATGGCTCCTCTGTCATACTACCATGGTCTGCCCAATAGAAGATGGAATGCATCCATGGGAAACACATCACAAATCAACTTGTCTTTGTACCCTCCAATGGATAACTCCACCGTTGTCTGCTCATTCACAAGAACACTTTGCCCTTTATTCAACCATGTCACCTTGTAAGGGTTAGTGTGGGGTACTTTCTCCAACTTCAACTTCCTCACTACCTCCTCTGAGATGATGTTATCAGTAGACCCTAAATCCACTATAACCTTGCACACCTTCCCACGTATTTTGCATCTTACCCTGAGTAAGGATCTCCTTTACTTTGGCTCCTCCCTGACTAGTTGTCTGATTAAAACCCTTCTAAACATTAGGTTCTCCCCCATTTCTGATTCAATGTGACTAACCTCTAGTGATTTGATACTCATGGTGTCTTCTTGAGCATATTCTACTCTCTTCTCTGTGTTTGAAGAAGATGACTTCTCTGGGAACCTATAAGCTGGATGTCCTACTTGACCACAGTTATAACACTTCATACTAGCAAAGTATGAGTTACTCCTGCCTGCTCTTCTTCCTCTGTTAGAACCTCCTTGAGATCCTCTACCTCTTCCATAACCTCCTCTAGAAGTTGTTTCACTTCCATGCTCTGTGAGTTTAGACTCTCCCTGATTTCTTTGTTCAGTTCCTCTACCTTGGTATCCACCTCTATGTCCTCTTTTATCTCTGCCTTTCCCTCTACTCTTGGAAGCCTGGTCTTGTTTACTCTTGCTTCTTTCTTCAATCTTTATAGCCAATTGATAACATTGGTGTACTGTCTTGGGGCTTAGAAGAGTCATCTCCTCTTGAATGTTCCACTTCAAGTCGTTAAGGTACCTAGCCACCTTAAGACTTTGATCCTCTGAAACATTAGACCTCATGCAAAGTTTTTTAAACTCCTCTGTATAGGAATTTACATCTTGATCTCTTTGTCTCAAGCTCTATCTTTTCTTATGTAACTGAATCTCATAATCATCTGGCATGTATACTTCTCTCACTTTGGCAACCATTCCCTTCCAAGTAGAAATAGGCTTCTTGCCTTCCTTTTCTCTCTCTATCTGAATGAATTTCCACCATGTCAAGTCAGAACCTCTTAATCTTGACTTTTCCACCTTTACCTTTTGTGCTTTAGTGACTCCATCACACTCAAAATGGTTTTACATTCCCTCTATCCAATCCATGACTAGATCAGCTTCCAATCTCCCACTAAACAGTGGTATGCCTTCAAGTGCTTTCCCACTCGTAGCCTTTAATGCCTTCAAGAAAGGCTCTTCTTGCAAAGCAGGGTCAGGTTCAGGGATCTTGTCTTCCTCTACAACCTCTTCACTCTTGGGTACCCTTCCTTCCAACTTGTCACTAACCTCATCAGTCTTGGTCTGCACATTGTTCATTGCTTGCTCAAGTTGGGTTATTCTTTCCCTCAATTGCCTATTGTCTTCCTCTTGATCTTCAACCTTCTTGGCAAACTCTATATTTTTCACCATGGTTGTAGAACCACTAGACTCAAATTCTGACATACAACCAACAATCCCAAATCTTTTGTGCTCTGATACCAATCTGATAGGGAGGTTGGATGAATCAATCACTGATTCATGCTCTAGGTCTTGTTTGGAAGACCTCTAAGGTGTCTCACTCCACCACTTCAACCTATAGGACCTTTTCTTGTTTAGGATCCCCAGGTTCTCCTTTCCAACCCAACTACCATCATAGTTCTTCCTACCAAGTCAACCTTGGTGCATTCTTGCAACCCTAACCTTAGCCCTTAATCCACCCTAAAGGCTACTATCCTCCAAAATCTTGAATTTAACTTTGCAGGGGTGTGGAGGTGTCTCTAATGACTTCAATCCATCCTAATATGGTTCTTAAGGGTCCACCTAACTCCATGTGCAAATCTCTTTCACAAAACCCATCTTTTAGGTCTAAAAAAGCTACTAGCCCTATGAGCCCCAATTAGGCCTCCTTCACCAAGAAATCAGGTTTGTTCTCCAAGGTTTTCCAAAGAACCCCCAATCTTTCCTTGGGCTTCCTGGTTCATATGCCCACATCTCAAGGATTTTGGGGGTCTTGGCCCTCCACCGTCCGTACAAAGCCCTAATCTAAAAATGGACAAAATTAGGCCTTTTCAAACCCTTCCCTGACCTCACTATAAACTGTTAAGGGTTTCCCTCACTAGATGGATTGATGGATTTTCCTTCCCCTTACTGTGTCTTGGCAAGACCCATACCTACCCTCTCCAAACTGTAATTTGTTAGGAAATTGACACCCCTGCAAATCAAGTGCTCTACACTATAGTCTTCCCTAGTCGGACACTTCCTAGCTCGCCTAGAAGAAGACCTTCACAGTGACTCTGGTGCTATCAAGGACTCCTAACCCTACTATATGTACATCCATGGAGCCTAGTCACTATTCCCAAAGGGCCGTACAATTTGTACGATGGGAAAGTGATCTAAAACCCCATACTTACAAACTGACTGGTTCAAACCAGCAATAGTATGAAAACTAGAATCAACTACAAACAAAGCTTTAAAAAGAATAAAGAAATTATCTAAAACCACACAATTCTTGAAGAATAATTACACTACATCCTACACACATTACAGTACCATGATCAATCCATTAACACACCACTTCAAGGCAAAAACTAGAAAATTCACACTAAATCTCAATTGCTTTCCTTGAATTCAAAACTTCAATACAAACTCGAATTCTTCCAACCTCGCTCCTATGTTGAGGTGACCCTTAAATAGGGTCACTAAATTAGATATGTTCTCCCTTAACCTCTCCTTGGCCACTTGTAGCTCCCATTGAGCAACTTTCTCAGAAATTTGCGAAACCTTCTCAAGGTCCTAAACCACAATCTGAGTTCAAACCTTTGACACCTATTCAATGGTCAACATGACCTTCATCAGAGCAATACACAACAAAAATTCCATTAAGGCACACACACAAAAATGAAACAAGATAGAGTGCTTAGTTGTCCTAAACCAAGTTGTCCTAGTCAACTTCCTGAAAAACCTAAAGCAACCTAAGGGTGCTCCTACACCACAAATTTCAGTAATCAGCAATTCAAATTTCAATAATCAAGAGGTCAAATTTTAGTAGTCAGCAGATTGTACCAACTTTCTCTCTCTTTCTCTCCTCTCTCTATCTCTCCAATCCCTCTCTCTCTCTCCCTTGCTCTCTCTCTCCCCTCTCTCTCTCCCTTGCTCTCTCTCTCCCCTCTCTCTCTCTCTCACACCGCTTTGTCTCCTCCCTACATCTGCCTCCCCCCTCCCCTCTCTCTCTCTCTTTACCTACCTCTCCCTCCATCACTTTGTATCTCACTTATGTCTCCCTCCCTACCTCTTTCCCTCTCTACTCTCTATCTATCCTCTCCCTCCCTCTACCTACATCTCTCTCTCACTCTTTATCCCTCTCTTCCCCCACTTTCTCTCTAACTCTGTCCTCTCTATATCATAATTCTCTCTCCCTCCCTCTCACTCTCCCCTCTCTATCTCACCACTCTCTCTATCTCTCTCTCTCTCACACACAAACCTTTATCTCCCTCGCTAACACTCCCTCCCTCCATCCTTCCCTCTCTACTTCTCTCTATCTCTCCTCTCCCTCCCTCTCTCGACCTCACCCTCCCTCCACTTCTTTTTGTCTCTCCTCCCAATCTCTCTCAATATTGTCCCTCCCTCCCTCCCCCTCTTTCTCTCTCAATTGATCTTTTTCTCTATCTCACCATTCTCTCTCTCACACTCACACACAAACCTCTATATCCCTACCTATCCATCCCCTCTACACTCTTTATCTCTCCTCTCTCTTTCCCTCTCTATACATACCTCTCCCTCCATCACTCTCTCTCTCTCCATCCCTCTCTATCTCACTTATGCCTCCTTCCCTACCTCTTTCCCTCTCTAGTCTCTATCTCTCCTCTCCCTTCCTCTACCTACCTCTCTTTGTCTCTCCATCCCTCTCTCTCTCACTCTCTCCTCTCTATCTCACCATTATCTTTATCTCTACCTATCACCCCCTCCTCTCTAAATCACCATTCCCTCTCTCCTAGTTTCCCTCCTTCCCTCTCACTCCCTCCTCTCTAAATCACCATTCTCTCTATATCCCATTTTCCCTCATTCCCTCTCTATGTCTCACTTATCCCTTTCTACCTCTCCCTCCCTCCAACCTCCCTCTCTCTCTTTATCTATATTTCTCATTCTCTCCTTACCTCTCTACTCTCTATCTCACCACTCTCTCCATACCACTCTCCCTCCTCCCCTCTCTCCTTTCCTCTCTACCTACCTCTCACTCCACTACCTACCACTCTCTCCCTCACCCATCTTTCTCTCTTACTCTCTCCTTCCCTCTCTACTCTATATCTCCCCCCCCTTCCCTCTCTAATCTATTTCTCTCTCTCCCCCTTCCTTTGTCCCCTCATTTTCTCTCCTCTAACTCTCTCTCCCTCTCACAGACACTCACCTCTATCTTCTCCTTTCCTCTCCCACCATCCCTCCACTCTCCACTTCTCTTTATCTATCATCTCTCTCTACATCTCCTTCCCTCCATATTTATATTTATCTCCCCTCTCCCTCTCTTTACCCACTTCTCCCTCCATCACTCTATATGGTTTAGGTATTAAGGGTGTAGGGTTGATAATTGAGGGTTGAGGGTAGAGGATAGAGGGTAGAGGGTAGAGGGTTGAGGGTTGAGGGTAGAGGGTAGAAGGTTTAAGGGTTTAGGTTTGAGGGTAGATGGTTTAGGGTATAGCTTTAAGGGTATATGGTTCTAGGATTAGCATTGAGGGTCTAATGTATAAGGTAGAGGGTATAAGGGTTCAGGGTTTAGGGTTTAAGGGTTGAGGATTAAGGGATTAAGGGTTGAGGGTTGAGGATTGAGGGTTAAGGGTTTAATGGTTTAGGGTTTAAGGGTTGAGGGTCAAGAGTTTAAGGATAAGGGTAGATGGTTGATGTATAGTGTTGATGGATTAGGGTTCAAGGTCCAATATATAGGGTACAAGGTATAGGGGTTGAGTTTTTAGGGTTAAGGGTTTAGGATTCAAGGTAGAGGGTTGAGGGATGAGGGTTTAAGGGTTAAGGGTTGAGGGATTAGGGATTAGGGTAGAGAGTTTAATTGGGTTTTAAGGGTTTAAGGGTTGAGGGATTAGGGTTGAGGGTATTGGGTTGAGGGTAGAGGGTAGAGGGTTTAGAGGTTTAGGATTTAAGGGTTGAGGGTTGAGGGTTTAAGGTATAGGGTTGAGTGTTCAAGGTTTAAAGGGTTGAGG
>CM021101.1:682179863-682204299 GCA_007115665.2 Sequoiadendron giganteum | reverse complement strand
GGAAGGAGAGAGAAGTGAGATAGAGAGAACTAGAGAGGGAAGGAGAGAGAGAATGACAAGATAGAGAGTAGAGAGGGGAGGAGAGAGCGAGGGAAGCAAAGAGAGAGAGAGAGAAAGAGAGGAGAGGGAAGGAGGGAGGGATAGGTAGGTGTAGAGAGTAGAGAGATATATATAGAGATTAAAGGAGAGGGATGAGAGATAGAAAAATGTAGAGAGGGAAGGAGGGAGGGAGATAGATATTGGAGAGGGAAGGAGAGAGTTATGGACATGTAGAGACATAGTTCTTGAGCTCAAGGAAGATATTGTTAGATAAAGGGATGGAGATAGTGAGAGAGAGAGAGGTCTAGAGAATAAGAGATGAAAATGAGTGAGATAGATGAAATTCGACCTCCTGAGTACAAAAATTTGACCTCTTGATTATTGAAATTTGACATGCTGATTACTGAAGTTTGACTAAGTTTGAAATTTTTAAGATCTTCCAAAAACTAGAATTTGCATTATAACTCTTAGAGATCCGAAACCACTCTCAAACATCCTGCCTATATATACATGAAATATAACTTAAAGTATAAGAAATTAAATGTCCATATGTAAATGTCAACTTATACTTAAATGTTTATTTCATGTATATAATTTCCCTGACAGAGAAAGAAAAAATCTAGTTATGTGCAAAGCAGGCCATTTGGCGCTCGCCAAAAGGCCTGCTTTAGACGTGTTAATTAATAGGATTTGCTAAATTTTCTCATATTTTTTACCATGCTCCCCATCTCATTTACATGTCTTTCAATGCAAGTTTATAAAAAAAACCGTGATAGCGTTAACCTCTATCTCAACTATCTAAATATATAATTTTTTTTTCATTTTGATTTAGTTAAGGTTTTGATCCATGGCTTCTATTGTAAATGCCTTCGTTTTTGGTCAAAAACCAACATGTGCTAGGTTTAGGATAGATTTTTACACATTCATCAAAACGTGAAAAAAATTACGTTTTTTGAAACTAGACTCCATTCTACACATGATGGAAAAAAAAAATCTATTTTTGATTACTTTGCAAAAAATTTGGGGGGGAGCACGCTCCAATTTCAGCTTTTCAGGATGTGTCCACTTTGAAAATTCATAAAATATTATATATTCATCAAAAAAATTATCCGAAAGAAGGAGGATAAACTACATGGTGTTAGCTAATTTCTCACTATTGGGATTTTTGAAATTCTTAAAAAAAGTTAACCAAAAAGGGGGGAGCCCTCAAGGGCTATGCTATTTTTTTTGATAAAAATGAGACCTGTTTTGCCCCCGCCCCCCCCCTTTTTGAGACCCGTAATCTTCATTAATTTCAAAAAACAATAGTATCTTAGAAACTAGACTCGGAGCACTTCAACTTTTGTTCTTGCTACATCTTGAAATTTTGAGCGTAACTATCTTCATTTTCTCGTGCAAATCCGATTTTTCTGATTTCAGAAAAGAAAAAAAAAAGTGGCATCTTAAGAACCAAACTTGTGTCACAGATTGGTGCACTTACCCCATAATAAACTACGTGTTTCAAATAGACTGAATAATATTTTCACCTGGAATCTTGTAAGCATGTAATAAATCACCTACATATTCGCCAATACTATTAAAACAACATTGTGTATCAAGACCCATTTCGCCAATTAAAATTTACAAATAGTTGCTTATGACGACCCATTTTGCCAATAACATTAAAAAATAATTACATTTGAGGATGTACATTTTACCAATTTTCGTGACACCTCCATGCTAATTTTAGGGCCATAATCACCTTGAAAATTATAACGTATCATTGTACATAATCACACAAGATTCACCAAATTTTTAATATAGCATTTAAAAATATTGCATAATTCACCAAATATGGATTGATATAAATACAATCAAAACTGTCATTTATTCTTACACATTTTTTTCAATTTTGAACTTGTGAGCTCTTGATTCGGAAGTTGGACATTGAACCTTAAAGTTGATCATAGGAAAGTTACAAAATTACAACAGAGGCATTTCTACATTAATGAATAGAAATTTACTGAAAACCTAAACATAAAGGTGAGTGATCATTTCTTCATAGTGTTATAAGATTATTTTTATCTCTTTTCCATTCTTGCTTCAATCTTAAAGATGATATTGAGTAGGGAATGGGATCTATATTCTCTATCCTTAAATAAGAAGACATTTTTTCCCAACTTTTATTGGAAGTGAGAGATCAATATGTTGAGAAGCAAGTGCAACAAGGGTAAGACTCCTCAAGGTGGTGAAGGTACTGGGAGGCCATCAAAATTCCCAAAACATAGAGTTACCATATAGTCTTACTTTAGAATTAGCAATTCTTTTGATCCATCAAATCAAGATGGAGCTAGATCATCAACTCTTCCACCAAATATTAATGAAGAAGCCATTCACAATACCTCATCACCACTAGAAGGTCAAGGTAAGATTATCATTGAGTTAAATGAGTCAAATGAGGATGGAAATACTATACAAGATGTTCCAAGCGATACCTTGGTTAGCGAAAATGAGATAATTGACTTGGATGATGTTGGTAGCAAGAAAAGAAAATGCAAATCAAAAGTGGGGTGTGAGTGGGAAATGACAAGGAATTTTCAACTTGATTGGGTGTCAAACTACACATTCATTGTAGCAATGGAGAAAGCAAAAAAATATGAACCTCCAACATAATGCAAGTGTTTGATTTGTAGTTGGAAATGTAAAAGAGATAGGAAGTTGTAGCTAAAGCTTGACACTATAGAAAAGCATAAGAAAAGAATATTGAAGCTTGTTGCATGTGGAGGTATTATTGAGGATCAATTTGGAAAAGTAATGGAAGGAGCAAAATTGGCAAAAACTATCTAGATGAGTGTTGTTTTTCATATTTTATCCACAAGGTGTCCTATGACAGACTACCTAGAATATTTTAATTTATTATCTTTTTTGGATGTTCCTCACTTTCCTAGCACACATTGGTTAGTAAATGCTAGATGTGAATGGGAAAAATGTCTTGTTACAGTGTAATATCAAGATTGAAAGGAGAAAGTAAAAGAGTCAAACTTCATTGCATTATCTTTAGATGAAGTTACTGCAGTAGATAATACTTCTTGGGTTTGTATGTGTGTGTATATTGTAAAAAAACATGTTTGCCAAGATCATCTTCTCTATGTTCATAAAATGAAGGATAGTTCAACATCGTAAAATCTATTTGAATTAGTCAAGAAATATTTGAATGAAATTGGAGGTACAAATGACTTGAAAATTTCCAAAAAGTTGGTGTGTGTAGGAATTGATGGAGCTGCACTAGTGCAAGGTCACGGGACCGGTGTTACAAACTACTTGTGCACCATACATGCTTTGCACTCACTGCATAGCCCACTAAATGAATTTAGAATTTAGAATTTTGTAAGCAAGTTTCGTACAGTATCAAAAGTTGAAAATCTAGTCCATGAGCTCTACACATACTTCTGCCAAAGTCCCAAATGTTTCACAGAAATTCAAGATTTTTCTGAGGGAATAACAGTAGGAAACAAGTTTCTCAAGGATATTGATACCAGATGGATCTCCTTGAATGGACCAGTGCAATGAGTTCTTTCAAAATATTGACCTTGATTAGAGTAGTGTACAAGCATCACAACACAATAGACAAAGTTCCTAGCCTCTTACATAGGTTAAGCGATATAGAGACACTCTTGACTTTGGCTAGTCATCTCCCCATGTTGGATGAAATGAAAAATCTTGTAAAGAAAGCCCAAGATAGAACTATGTATATTAATGAATATACCAAACTACATAGAAATACGTGCATGGCCCTCAATCATCTATATCTAGATCTAACTTCTAAAGCCCAAATTTTTTCAGCTGGCAAAAAATTACAGATTTGAATCAATGTAATAATTATTTACAATTTAATGCAAGCGGGCACTTATGTATATGTGTACATGGATTTGAGATACCAATGCACCATTGTATTACAATGAGGCACTCTATCAGAGAAGTACCTGTTACAAAGGAATCTTTTAATAACATTGTTAAATCTGTTAGTAATAATTTGAAGGAAATTGTAAAATATATTTCCTTAGAGATTTATAATAGACTTGCTCAAGAAGAAATACTTCAATCCATGGGTATTGTGTATCCTCAAATTTGGATAAACCAAGATAGCCCAAGATATTTTCATGATAAAGTAAATATCTTGGTCAAACACTTTTCAAAAAGTGTAAAATACAATGAGCAAACAATAGAAGGAATTATAAATGGAGATAAGCTTAGACAACAATGTAAGCATTTTGTAAGAAGTATGATTGACGAATTTGATTCCATGGAGAAACCCTTTGAAATAGGATCAATAATAAAGGCTTGGACAACCTTAGGTCAGAGTGAAATATTGCATAGTTTGATATTAGAATATTTCAAACTTGTTGATTTATGTCAAACAATGATATTGGGGTCGATAGAGGATGAGAGAGATTTCGATTCTTTGGAATTTTCAAAATCAAAAGATAAGAAACAAACTAGACAATAATTTTGAAAATTGTTTGAGGGTGAAAGGAATTGTGTATAATGTCAAAAAGTTTCCTTTTGAAAGGGAACTCACAATCTAGAGGTCCATATATAAAAGAAGAGGGTTTTGCAGCACTCAAAACGCTGATAGTGGTGGCACTGGAAGTAGGAAAAATGATAGTGACACAATGAATGTTGAATTTGAGATGCAGGGAAAAGAAAATGAAGACCAGACTTAGAATCAATATGACTCTTTTACTTTATCTCAAGTTGAACATCAGTTTGAGGACCTTGACTTGATTTGGGAAATGGAAGTGAATTAGAAGCTTTTAGGTATTTATACTGCACTTCAAGAATCATTTTACAAACTATAGTTGATGATATTTTATATTATATTCCATGAAATTGTGAATCATTGCACTTCATGATATTTTATTTTATATTGCACTTCATGAATTATAATCCAAACTATAGTTGATGATATTTTATATTGTATTCCATCAAATTGTGATATTTTATATTTTATATTGTATTCCATGATATTGAATTTTATATGTGATTCTACATCATTTTAAAGAACAACACTTATCACACTACTTATAAATTAATATTGCATTGGAATTCACACAATCTTTGATAAATAACTGAAAGGGATATTAATCCATTCCTTGAATAGAAGCTAAGAGTTCAACATCCATAACAAAAACATGTGATGTGATATGACAACTTATAAATAACCATTGATTATTTTCAATCAAAAGATAGTGAATACAATACTGGAGAGCAAGATAGGTCAATATTCAAAATTAAAGAATTACACTTAAGTATTTGAGTCATCTTTCAATGTTATTATAGAGAAAATTTACAACATTTTCTATATGTGTTATCAAATAGCTTAAACTATGCAAAAAGATCTTACAGAGAATGAGACACGAAAGATCAAAAAAAGGAAGCAACAAGAAAATAAGTGAAGAACCTCATCCCAAAACTTTCTGACAACCAAATTCTCAAATAGGAGGCTTAGGAATAAAAGTATGGATCCACTCACAAGCCAGGTAATAATCTATAATTTTCATCCCATGTCTTAATCATATCCTCAAAAGGCCAGTCATGAACTAAGAGCTTTTTTTAATTCTCCAAATTTTGATGATACTTGGCATCAAATAAAGCACTGGCCTCTCTACAAAAAATTTCCATCTTTTTTTTGTATCAACCATCTTGTCTCAATAGGAATCAAGCTGATTTAAATCAAGATTGTCATCTTTGCAAATTAGAGGGAGGAGTGTGAGGATTATAATATTGAAACTATCCTTCCATTTCTCTAGGGTCTTCAACTCCCCATTATCTTCTAACAGGCGGGGTACAGCCCTTTTGTGAACATTTATGAAAGAGTTCATTCTTTCTTGTGCAACTTCAATTATACCTTCAAAATACCCTTTATGATTTTGTGTCATCTTGATAATCTCAAAAGTAAGATAGATACCAAGTGGGGCATCAGATGTGTGTTTAGATCCCTTATACATACCTTCCAAAGATGAAAATCTAGGAATCGATTGTTCAAATATACATTTGAGCTTCTCTTGATCCCCACTTACTTTGGTAATGGAATTTCTCAAATTCAAATATGACATATCGGTATTCTCTGCCCTTCTTAATATTTTAGATGGTCTATGCTCCAAAATGCACATTTCAATGCACACATTCTCCTTTTGTTGATTTTGCTAAGCATTCTTCATTTACTCTTCCAGAATTTGGATCTTTTCTTTAAGCTTCGCGTTTTCAATAATCACATGAGTAGGGGGGACTATAGAAGAGGAGCTTGCTTCCTGCACACTTCAAAGAAGGGATTTTTGTTTAGCTAATAATACTTGCAATGGGTTGTAAGCTTCCATGAGATCATTATGTTCCTTGGTCACTGCATTAATTCTATCTTGCAGCCTTCGAACACTAGCTTCATTAAACTTGGCAATATCTACCACTAATGCAACAACTTCAAGGGTAGAGGTGCTTGACACCCTCTTTATAATCAAGCTCCCATTGATACCCTTACCCTTCAATGCTTCAGTGATCAAAGGCTTGTTTGTACTTGGGGAAAGGGCCCAAATTTCAAGGGCTTCCCAATGTCCATCGATCCCTGATCCTGACAATGCCATCTCTGCTTCCTCTTCTATGGAGAAAACTTCTCCTTGTTTCCTAATAGTATCAAAGAAAATTACAGAAGCAATGACGCATTTACGAAGTAGTAGAAATCCATTATCTTCCACCATTCTTTTCCCTTTTTCAGGCGTAATGTTTTTGCACTTGAGATTAATTTCTACCATTACCTTTGCAACTACTCCATCATACTTTTCTCTAGGCACATTTTCTAATGCCAACTAAACTCTTTTAAGTTAATCCTCCCTCTTTGATCTCAAAAAAAACTCTTTAAACCCCTATGATTTTATAAAATCATCATCAAACATGAATTGTGTAGAACCCAATTCCCTCACATCATTGGAGTTATCTCTTCCCATAGCCACGTCCAACCTGAACCTTTGTTGAAGAAGGCCAAAAATATTTGGTCTTGGGGGGAATGGCATATATCATTGAATTTCATCCATGGTGATATGAACATCTTCACTTTCATCTAGATTGATGGGAATGGGATTGTCAATCAAAAATGGTAGTTGCTCAACTTTCATCCTCTTCTATGATTGCTCTATTGGGGAAGAATCAAAATCCACACTTATTTTTTGATGGCTAGGGGAGGGAAAGGGAGTGACCTATGGTGGGTTTGATTGTGCATTTTCTCTAATAATAGGCCCTTGGGGCCTTCTGATAGAAATGTCAAGTCTAGGCTGCTTTGCTGGTTTCTCTTCCAGGATAGGGACCTTACCTACAACTCTATCAAAATTATTCACCGCCTCAATCTTGGAAATTGGGTCAACAATATTAGAAACCTCTCCACAATAATCCTTATCGTTCTTTACCCTTATAGCCTATGCCTTGTGGAATGCAAGCCATTTTTCCTTTCTATTTTTTACCTTAGATTCATCCTTGCAATTTTTATGACATCTTTGTGTAAATCAACTTAATGGAGAAAATTAGACCTTTTGAGCCTTTTCCTGACCTTCTATATGAAATATTCAAGGTCAAAATCCTTGACATTTAACTGAGATAACTTGTATTCTCCAAGAATTTTTTCAGCCTATCTAATCCCTCTCTAGTAAAAGTGAAATCTAAAAAGGCAATAACATAAGGGAAAAAAGACCCTTTCTTTATTTTTCCTAAATGAAAGTGATCAGTCTCATTCAATTGCCACATAATTTCCATGAATTCCAACCTAGGTGACACATATTTGGGTAGCACATTGGGGCCTTGAGGGTAGCCATATGCTCTAATAACAACTGAGTTCTCATGGAGGTAATAATATCCCCAGTTATGTTGTACTCCTAACTCTGACCTCCACTCTTTGGGCCTAAGGAAATCCAAAATTTTCTTGTGCAATCTAATTCCATGTCAACCCAACCTTTCCATGACTTGTCTTACAAAGAAAATCTCAAAAAAAGAATATTTAGACTCACTACATTTTTTTTCCAAAATATGGGTCCAATATTGAACTAGGAGATCATTGCCCTCTTTATCTTTCATGTCCAATTATAAAAAACTGCTGAAATGATCTTTCCCTTTGTAAAAAACATATGTCAAAGGATAGAATGCCACATGAAATTCACCTCCAGCTCCTTGCCACTTTGCCTTCTCTTAATGTCCACTAGTTGATTGTGAATAGCATCAGCTAAAATCTAGCATAGTCAAAGTCACTATTGACAAAAGGATGTTGTACATCAACAACCATATACATAAGAGGTGTCTCCATTTTCAAAGCCTACATCTTGTCCCAACACCTAACATAAAGCCTAATATGTGCTTTTGAAATAGTCTTCAAAAGACTTGACATCAAAAGGCTCATGTTTGATATCAGGGATTCTCAATAACTTTCCATAGAAGCTTTTATGTCTAAACCTAGGGAGCCATTTCACTCTAAAGCTATGTCTATCTTGCTTGTATTTTATTTCGAAAGAAGCAAGGTGTATAACCTTTTTTATGGCCACATTGAGTCTAAAAACCTCACAAATAAACTCCCTAGTTATATCCATTACGACACTTCCATCCAATGCCCTAATTACTCTAATATTTTCATCACACCCATAAGCAAGGCATCTGATGAGTTCCACATTTATAAAGACATTAGGAACAACCGACTTCCCCAAATCATAGGTCCATGCATTGGAGACAGGGGAGTGGCAGTTTATTTTTCCATACCAATGTAGAAACAATTATCACCCAGTGACTATGTCATCCTCGTACTTCAGATCAACATCTCTACAATTTTTGGCTATGTCTACCATCCCCTCTACTACATTATGGTTTAGGTTACATTGATGTTGAGGATTTTTTTAGGAGCTCGACAACTGGGCCAAAATATTGTCCTCAAAGGGTTTTTTAGATGTAGAGCGAGAGGGTTGGGTGTTTGACCGCCTCATAATTCCAGAATGATTTAAAACATACTTCTATAGTATTTTGCAAGAGATTTTGCAGACCTGAGTATGAGTTTCAAGAATAACAATGGTGAATTTTTCCAAGAGGGGCTTACCTATATTTTAGTTTAGCTCAAGTTGATGCAGAACAGGTGCACCTCTACGGTTTTTGCTACTATATCAGACCAAACAAATGAATTGAAAAATTATGAAGGAAATTATGAGCCATCATCCATAATATTTGGCATTACTTCTTGTTCGCATGAGTGTAGTTCATTCATTTACCCATTTATCAATTTTGAACATGGGACGTCCATCTAGAAAGTGACGTACAAATCTAAAATTTCAATGATGAGTAAAGCCTTGATTTTCTTGAAAAGGATTTAATCATCCTCTCTGCCCAACAAAATTCTCCCATATCCCACGTTCTAATATCATCACATAGTATCCTTCCATGGTTCCGCAATCAATAAAAGGACATTACGCTATGGGCCCATAGACTTGTGAAATCCTTTATCTTCTACCATGTAACGGACATAAAACAATAAAATTACAGAAAAGTAAACGTTTTGATTTTGATTTTATATTTGATATTAAAGGGCACTTCCTAGCAAAAGGGGACGTGGGAATCACGACATCGATACCCATAAGTCAACTTAAACTTAAAGACCAATCAAAAAGTGTACTTCCACGGTTCTGCAACTAAGAAAAGGACATTCTACTATGGGCTTGCAAACTTGCAAAATCCTTTATCTTCCATCACGTAACAAACATAAAACAATAAAATTACAAAAAAGTAAAGTTTTTTATTTTGATTTTATATCTGATATTAAAGGGGCACTTCCTAGAAAAAGGGGATGTGTGACTCATGACATCGATACCTATAAGTCATAACTTAAAGATCAATCAAAAATTGAATGATGTCAACAAAAAAACATAAGAACACGAGGGTTTTAGAATAATAGGGTTTTAGAAAGTCCTAGGTTGTAGACCTAACAACCCTAATTTAAACAATTGAGGATTACCAAGAATTTTATGCTTGGGTTTTATGATAATATGGTTTTAGAAAGCCCTAGGGTGTAGACCTAACACACCTAATTTAACTAGTTGAGGATTACCACGAATTTTATATTTCAAACTATAGTTGATATTTTATATTGAATTTCAAAAATTTATACTGTATTCCTTGAAATTATTCATTATATTGAATAAATTAGCATATTATTAATAATTTCATATTTTAATTATGTTAAACATGTACTCAGTGATTCATCACTCAACTCAATGATTAATAACATATTAACAATATTAGCATATACAAAAATGAACATCAAAAATCATTTAATGTGTATCTAGTAGTTGAAATTAGAGTTTTTCTTCAATTGATAAAATAAATAATAAAAATAATTGAACATCAACACATTACTAAATTTGAGTTTTCTATTGCTTTTCAAATGAAGGAATTCATAGAGGCAATGAAAATAATTGCTAAAAGACAACTTTGTATAGAGCTAAGTTGGAGCTTGGAAACTCATATTATCAATATCAAATCATTCTATCAGCTTTTGTAGCAACTTCCACTATTCAGGTGATGGAATTATCATTTTCTCCAACTGATGTTGTGTGACTTGAAAATTTGTTAACAATGTATTATTGAATTTGGATCTTGACTTGAATGTTTCAGCCAAAGTTACATTCAAGGTTATCAGTGGGTTGATGGAATCTAAATAGTTTGCCTCATATGGGTTCTAAGGAAACTGATCCAAATCAATCTTCCTTGCACCCTCCATCTTCTTTCTGAAACCATCCTTTCTAATGAATCACTCATTTGTGTCAAAATCCTCTAGCAAACAAAGCTTTGTCATGTTCCTTACCTTTTCATCCAAATTCTTCATCTTTGTTGCAACCAAATTCACAAATTATATCATTTCATGTATTCTCAAACACTTTTAAATGATAGATGACACCTTCACTGAGGCTTCAATCCAATTATTAATTCCTTTTGATTTCAATTCATTGTCACTAGCTTGGTAGACTGTTTGTTGAACTTGATTTGCAAATTTCTCTAATGCCAGCACATTTCTATTATCCATTAAACATTTGTTGAGCTTCTTATGATGTAGTCTCATAGAAAATCAATCAATTGAAACAATTCACACAAATGATCAATCCTCTGCATTATTTCCTCCTAGATCTTTTGCTTCATATGCCTCATTGTTTCTCTACAAAATGTAGTTAGCTTATTTTGACAAGAGTTTATTTCATTTTTTGCTTCCATCAGCTCTACAGTCAATCTTTCACTTTTTTTCTCTCTTTCTCCAATTTTTGTTCACACAGCTCATTTTATTTCCCAATGCTTTGTCTTAATTTTTCTGAAGTGGATTTTTCCTCATCATATTTCTTTTAGCTCTCATCTAACCTTTTCTTTAGTTCATTCATTCTCTCTCATTTTTTTAATCCTCTTTACTTGTTGATGTAGAGGTAGATTTTGTAATTCTATTTTCTAATTCATTGCTCTTGTTATCTGATGCTTTCCTCTTTTCTTTCTCATTTGCTAGGTCTTCTTGTACCTTTTCTATTTGAGTCTGCAACCTCTTTTTCTCTCTTTTTATTTAGTAATTATTTCACCAATTCATTGTTCTTCTTTGATACATTAATTTTTTTTGGTATTTTTGAATCCAGAAAAATCCAATTGGAAATTGCTCACTTGAAATTCAGATTGATCCATCTGATTTTCTAGTTTATTTTGAACTCTGGGAACAAAAAATGTGTAGTCCATGATTTGTTTGTTTGTTTCAAATTAGGGTAATACCATGGTTGTTGTGGGCTTTGAAGTTATAGTACAGACACACTCTCCATCAGTTGCTTCTTTTCTTTTTTATACAATTCTAATTTATTTTTAAACTCTTTAGTGTAATCAAAACCTGGGGACACAGGAATAATGGAATGCTTGAACGGTGAAGGACTAGGAGTACTTGAAATTTCTAATTTTTTTGTAGTCACACTAATTGGGAGTGGGGGAGTGCCTAGAAATAACCCCTTTGTGGTGGAAATGGTAGTGTGACTTGGCCCTGTCAAAATCCTTTGCCTCTTTTGTATGCCTTGATCACTTAGTATTTGTGTGGTATCTTGTATTATTTTCCTCTTGTGTGTAATTTTTTATTGTAGCACATGTTGACCACTACTAGTACTACTACCCATACCACGAGGATTAAGATTTGAAACTCTAACAAAATGAATTGTTTTAGCTATACTTGTATGCCCTTGGTCTACTTTATCATCTCCAAGGCCATATTTATCAACTAGTTTTCTATGCTCTACATTTGTTACTGCCCAAGGGACTTTTCCTTGGGACCCCAAAGGACCACCTTCATAACCCATTTTTTTGGCTATGGATTCTCTTGAAGTATATGTTTCTTTTGTGGCCTCACTTAAACCACCTTTGACATAGCTTTTTTCTTCCCTATCATCATTAGATTAATCGCTAGTTTCTTGATCTTTACATTCATTGGGATGCTCTATATTCCACAATTTGCTAAACTCACAATCTTATTTGTTATCTCCAAATTCTATAAGATTTCTTGGTTCACCTAGCTCCTTCCTCATAGACCAAAAGGCAGTATTTCTAATCATGTCCATTTTTTATCTGTAACTTCCTTATTTAGAGAATCTAACATGTTTACTCTACTAGATGGTTTATCACCTTTTTCATAAAAATTGTTGTACCTCCTGATTGTCTTTTGGTGCAATTCTATAATTTATGCTGACAATTATTTAAAAGAAATACATTTCTCAGCAACACTTTTCTCCATTGATATTTTGACCTCATCCCAAGAATCCTTTTTTCTCAAGTTTTCAAGCAAGGGTTTACTTTGATGTTGAATTCTACTTGCAACATTCCTATTGGCCACAATCATTGATTTAATGGTGTCACATGGTTCATGTGCCACACTAAATGCTTCTATCTTGAATGTGAACCCTCCACATGAAAAGGGTAAAGAAGGAAATAAGGTCTTCTTCTGTTGATTGAAAAAGTGTAGTTCATCAGTAATCTACATATACCTTACATATTTCAATACAAAAAACCTTTCTATCACATTTATTGGAAGTTTGTATGGCTCTACTCCTGATCCATAAAATCTTAGCACAATATATTCTTCCATTAAGTACCAATCAACCAATTGTATTTCTTTTCCTATTTGAATGCAATTTCTACATGACATAGGCAATCTAGGCATTGGAGTATTTGTAATTGCTTGATGCAATGGATCCAAAAAGTAGTCTACAAAATGATTTTAGTTCCTTTGAGAATCACGCATCCTTATCTCAGTGGTCCAATCATATACAAGAGCCCTTTTCTTTTTCTCTGCATTCGTATAGGGCTAAATTTGAAGCTTGATGGTCTGAGAAATTTCACTAAATTTGAATAGAAAATAATAGCACAAGTAGGTTGTGAACCTAAATTTCTTAATGGAATTTGAGTGTGCACCTCCTTTAATCATTAAAAATTGTTCATGTATGGATTCTACAATGTGCTCAATAAATTTATATTTGATAGGTTGAGATGGAATAGCATAATGGATATTATATACCATTTCAAGGAGGCTTGCACCCACTTCCCAATTGCTATCTAGTCTGAGGAAAAATGTTAGTATGGAAATAGTATCCCAAACCTATGGTCTAAAAATATCAAAATCATAAGGAGGCTTATGATTACCTTTCAATTTTTTTATAAATTGTATGTTATCCTGAACTATTTTATTTAGGAAAGCATTTTTCTCCTTTTCATCCACGGTTTCATAATCACTACCAAGATTTTCTAGGTCAATGTGGATGTTTCCAAATTATTTGGTTGTAAACCCCAACACTTTCCAAGTTATTTTGGATTAATAGATAACAATTATTATTTGCTATCTTTATTAACAATTGCTCTTTTGTTATCATCATAATTGTGGGCATAAAACATGATAAATCTTGGGCAAGAGAAAACCTAATGTAACATAATGTGCGCCCTAATCCACTTACCCACGGTGCACTGAAACTATTAAATTGCATTTAGTTTGTAGCCTTATTCTTAGATAAAAATCAAAGTTTTGAGTTGAGCCTACCATAGATTTTAGGATCATAAATATCATGGTATTCATCAGTGAAACTTGGGGTTTTAAGCAATCTAGCATAATGTATTTTTTTATCCAATTTTCCTCTACCATTCCCAACAACTTTCTTTGGTCTACTAGTGGTACTAGTGGTATACATGCTTATACAATGTTAAATTGTGAATTCCCTCACAGTCCTCCTTAATTTTTCTTAAGTTTCCCAACCCTAAACCCAGACTTCAAATTTTAACAAAATAAGATTTTAAGAAATGATGAAACATAGCCATAGGAATTTTTTCTTTCACTTACTCGGATTTTGATTCTTGAAAATATTAATACTGATAGGCATGGACTAGCTTTGTTGGAACCTAGAATCTCCCTAGTGCACTGCAATGAGCAATCTGAAATATCTCACTTAAAAATAAAATAACGTAGCAATAGAAAGTTCACTTATTTTTTTCAAATATTAAAGTGAATGAAATGTCAACGTGTTTCCCTTGAACTACACAATTAGTACATTACATTTTTGTAATGACAAGTGCTTAGAAATAAATTCTCAAACAAATTCTCAACTGTTGATCTTTGTAAATCTAACGGTTATAGGGTGATTTCAAAGGTTTGAGTTTGCAAGCCTAGCACTCTATGTATTTCATTTTGAGATGCAACTACAACCATCCATCAAATGTTCATCAAGCGGCTGAGTAATTTATGATATAAACAATAAACTTGTGTTTTAAAGTTGTTTTAAAAATGTGTTTTAAAGTTGTTTTAAAAATGTGTTTTAAATTTGTTTTAAACTTTAGTGGCAATAAGATACACAATCCTAATGGAGTCATCGAGATGAATTCACGTGTCCATTCCATGCTTCCATGAGTCACATATAGGTCTACTTGAAGCATCCTATGAGCTCGTGAAATCCCTTTAAAAGAAATACATTGATTGACATCAAGACCAAGGGGCCGGTACGTAAATTAACGTTGCAACGGACTTAATAAAATTACTAATGATGTCAAGAACCGAGGGAGAAATTCAATGAAAAATTAGAAATCAATAACATTTTGGAAAACCCTAGCAAGAGTGACAAATTTTAGTGTTTTTTGTCAATTTGATGGTAACTTTATTTTTTCATTTGTATTGCTTTATGTTTTAAATTTGCATGCCAATATTTCATAAATAGATAATACTTAATCTCTTAAAGGAAAAAATCTGATTTTCTAAGTTTATTAAATATCTCATTTCATTATTTTATTCCATTTACACTACTTATATAATATGAATAGACACTGTAAACACAAAATAATTATTTACTGTAAATGAATGTCGAAGAATAACACAAATTTACATTATTACATAGCTTTTTAAAGATGAGTAAACCATGCAAGCTCTTGTTTTGTATAAATGAAACATGTCACTTTACATCAAACACAATTGATTCCAAGTTGTTGGGAAACTAGATGCTTTTTTCTACTGGTGACAATACAAACCTTATTCTCAAACCATGGGGCTTGTTGACCATGGTTTGGATCTTGGGATCTTGAATATGGTTCTATATTTATAATATGATCAATTTGATGCACCAGAACACCTCAAACTGAAATTATTAATTCCAAATTGGTAGTGGCAACTATGGGATCTAGATCATATTATAAAATAAGCGACTTTGAGAATCCATAGGGATTTCCTACCATGCTAGGGAAATGGGAGTTGTGAAGATACAAAATGTGTATCTTTTTTGAGAACCAGAGTCATGTGGAAGATGAGGGGTATTAAATCTCCTACCACCTTCTGCATGCAGCTTCCATGCATATGGATAACACACAATGATTTTGAAAGTCTGTAGTTCCTTTTCGAGGGCCTCTGTGAAAATGGAGTATGAGAAGTCGTCGGATTTGAATGAAAAAAAGAATAAAATAATTTTGTTGGCATACTCTCTATGAAAGCACTTATCTCCATCAAAGCTCCTCATCTTGGTTCAAAACCTATTTCTAAATTCAGGTCAACCAAATCAACTTCTTTTTGATTCCACACATTCTGAACTTGAAGGAAATTAGTCTTTTATTATGTAACTACATAACTAGAGGTAGGAGAATTTAGAGTATCCCCAATAATACCACATCATCATCTTCCTTATTAAACTTGCAAAATGAAAACCCTTATGACAATTTTGAACATTGCACTCAATAGAAAACCCTTTAGCCTTCTACAAATGATTTCAATTGTGCTCACTATCCCTATTTATGGGCCACCAGTACCACTGCCACCCTGATCCTTGTTCAATCATGATTCATGTGAGGTTGGGTATAATGATAATAGTGCAAACCAAAAAACCAACTTAAATTTTAATCATGTAACTTAAGCCTTACATTTACAATATTTAGTTTGATTGACGTCTAGCTACATGCAAACTATACCGCAAGCTGAAAAGATATCAAAATTGCCACTCAAATGATATGAAACTATTACAAACCTTGTTTCAATTGATCACTAGATTAATGACATCATCATCTATAGTATGTTGTGCAATTTTCAATATCAAGCTATCTAATCAATCGCTTCAGATTTACATATGGCATTAATCCACGGTACCACAACCACACTTTCTTCAAAGAAAGAAAATCTAGCAAATATGCAAAAATCTATAAAAAAAGATGGAAATCAATAAAAAGAAAGCATGTGCCATGTGCCATACTTTCTGCCATTTTTAGAATCAAGGTATCAAATCAAACATTTTGCTCACTTCGGATTAGAAGAGAAACCTAATTTTGAATCTTTCAAAGATTTCCCAGGTACATATGTGATTAATTCATTGTACCACATACACATTTTCTTCAATGAAAGACTATCTGGTGGATATGCAGAAATCAATAAAAAGATTGAGAATTAAATGAAAGGTAGAGTACTTCATGGCATTGAAAAGAGAGAATCAAATGGATTTTTATACCTTAATCATTATCAATTTCCATTAATAAGTCACAATAAATTTCACTCGCTTATGAACAGAAGTATATGATCAAATCAAACATTTCAATCGCTTTGGATGTACATATGGCATTAATCCACGGTACAACAATCACATTTTCTTCAATGAAAGACAATCTGGCGAATATATAGAAATCGATAAAAATATTGAGAATTAAATGGTGGGTAGAGTACTTTGAAGCATTAAAAAGAGAGAATTAAATGGCTTATTGTAGCTTAATCATTATCAATGTCCACTAATAAGTCATAATAAATTTTTCTCACTTATGATCAAAACTAGATGTTGATAATTGCTATTAGTTTTAAAAGCCACATTTTTATATTGAACAAAGCAAAAAGCATTTACAATAATGGAGCCACAAAAAGTATTTTAATTTAAGTAGTCGAAGACTGAAGAACATACTGCATAGCCAGCCTAGCCAAAAATCCACTAACAATGACAAAAAACTAGTCACAAAATACATATTACAAGATCTGTTATGTTGTATAATAAAATATAGACATAATTCATTACTATAAAAAATTGTAACAATAGCAGAGGCCCTGCACCGGGTGTTTGATTAGAAGGTGAATCAAATTTAACAAAGTAACAACTAAGAAGAAAAGTCAATCACCCAGAACCTTCCTCCAAAACTCCAAGCTCTTTAATGATTCATTTTGTGTATCACATAGTAGAACACATCTCATATTAACCAGGGAAAGATCTTATGCTATAGAAGCATGTTGATAGGCTATTGTTAGGTCCCATTACTTTAGAATATATAAAATGTCAATAAGTCAACCGGGAAATGTCCAAGGCAGTATGCAATAGAAGATAATTTAGATAACTCGTTTTAGATTTTTTTGATTTTCTTTTAATTCTACTGAAATCAATCTTAATCTAGGGCCATTTAAATATTGAACTAAAAAACAATTTATTCTAAGAAAACTGGAAATATTAAACTAGAAAGCGAAAAAATAACTAATTTAGAAAGCATAACAACTAAGCTAAAAAGCAAAAGAATAAATAAAGTCAACAACTGATAAACTACGTAAGTGGAAAAATAAGTAAACAGACTATGAATCATCCTTTTAAATAGTAAAAGATTCTAATAGTTGCAACAAGTAACTTATAATAATTGAAACAAAGAGTGCTTCGGAACTTTAGACTCGACAACTGACAAACTTAAATGATTTCTTACTGAATGGTTATCTATGTAACAAACAAAACAATATAACAATAAGTACTTATCTATTTAAGATATCTTCCCTCGAGTGGCCAACTCGCGGGTTATCACTTCATTCTCAAATCACATACACTACTGGTTCTGAAGTCCTTTCATTACAAACAATTATCATCCATAGTTCAACAACTCAACAATTGATAGAAGATAGTTATTTTATTAATCGGTATTCAAAGATCATGTTTTTCAGCATAACATTACTATTGAGTGTCTCGTTCAACTTCAGGAAATTACATTCTTATAGAAAAACTTGTAACTAAATCCTAGATTCTAGATGGCATGGATAGCCATTGAAAAAGTCTTTAACAACTTATAACTAACTTCCTTGTCTTTAAAACCCATTACATAATAATTAAGAATGCTCGAGATGAGCCACAAAGTCTTTGATTAAAATATCATAATATAAATAAATAACAACTATATCTTTGGTTCATCAGCCTGATGTTCAGGAGTAGGTTTGCAACATTCATCTTCAATTGTCATTAAGGCACGTGTTGGTTTAAACGTTTTGTAATTGCTACAAGATGTCCGATTAATTTCTCTACAAAAACACTCAAAATAACCCATTAAACCGGTATTGGTAGATTACCTCAATTGATCATAAGAAATAAAGTTTGCATAATTTTCCTTAAAGATAAGCAATTATTTCTCCTAAATTTTAATTATTTGGTAGAGACTGAAGATTGAGCTTGTATAAATAGGCTTTTCTGGTTTCATTATGATGAGGTTATTTTTACCTCATCATTTCCTTCCCCTCCTAGTTCCTGGTAGGTCCTCCTACTCCATAATTGTAACCCTAACTTTTATTCCATTCTTCATATCTGGCACTGAGGTCATACTCATCTCTTGTTGTTGAATCAAAATTTATAGGGTTATGGATGAACCCTCTGTGAAAGATAACACCTTCTATCCATTCATTAAAAACTCTATCATTTTGATATGTTGAAATATGGAAAGCAGGAGGTGGATTAAGCAACAAGAGAGGTCTATATCTCATCCCCATCTAGTTTTTCCTAAGGTTTCTTAGGATTTTAACTAAAGCATCATCTCTTCTAAAAGACCATCTGATATTAAGAGGGGAAATGACCTCTCTTTTCTTGAGATAAGCTAGTAATGGAGTAAATCTCTCTTCACAAGTGTGCCATGCTTTTCCAATTAATTTTTTCCCATGTTCCATGAAATTATCATAATAGAGTCTGAGACTGTTATCATACCTTTCTTTCATTTTATCATTTACCAGGAGAGACAAAAAGGTGTCTTTAAAACCTTCAGGCCTAAAATTAGGTGATCTTATTTGAAGACCCATGGTTCTTTCTGCTTGTGCGTATTCTTTTGTGTGTTCTTGCCAATGAACCTGGTTTCTCATAGTAGACAACAGGGCTATCAATTCTACTTTGCCAACAAACAGATTGATAAAGAAATCGGTGTGATTTTCTAATAAAAGATCATGCAAAAAAAATTCACAAATCAAATCTTTATCCTCAGGGGTTGATTCCACAAATATTTTAACAAATTCTTTATCATTAGGCTCATAAGGCTGATCATTGTAGATTCTGAACAGTTTCCACCTTATCCATTGTTCATTCAGAAACATTGAGTACAATAGGGATGGCCTTCTACAGGATAATAGACACTCTACTTACTAACATGCATATTGTTTCCCTTTATATGCCCTTTGAAATGATTCTTTCAGGAGTACCAGTTCCTTTTTCAACCCGTAGTTCTCAATTTGAACATTTCTTAAGAAATAGCACGTTTCCATCCATTTCATGAGTAATGGGGGAATGCGAACCTAGAACCATTCAGTTATAACTGGCTTAGTTTGAATTTCTTTTGATTTCATTCTTGGTTTTGCAAAGCTTTCCTGTAAGTCTTGTTCTAGCTCTACAATTTTGCTAAGGGAAGCATTTAATTCTTCTGTTTGTGTCTTTTTGTCTTCCTCAAAAGCTGAGAACATAAGCATAAAATTATTCTTTATCTTTTTCAACAATATCAGCATTATAAGTTTTATGTCCTTGACTTAATTCTTGAATTTGTTCTTTTAACTCATAAATTAATGTATCCTTTTCCTCTAGTTGTAGTTTCAAACCTTGTATTTCTTTATCTCTTTTATTTATCACAACAACATGCACTGTTAACTCCTCTTTTGCAATTCAATCTGTTTATTATTTTTGTACATTTGTTTCCTTAAATCATCAATTTCTATCCTAAATTTATCTATCTCTACATTAGTATCTCCTATTTCAGTGTCTTTACAATTCCATCAACAATGGGAGATAAATGAATTGAAATATTATCTCCCCCATCATGTTCTTTCTCTTGAATTTATTTGGCGATGATTTCCTCCACATATTCTGAGTGGGAAGGTAATTCCTCAACCGATTTTTCTCTTTCTAGAGGCATTTCCTCTTCATTGATAGGCTCAAAAATCTCAATGGATTTTGATGGTCGTTTAGGCTTCTTTTTCTTTGAACTACCTTCCATGCTCTGCATTGGGGTTTTTGTGAATTCAGAGGCTAAAATTTTACTTCTCCTTAAAGGAGGAATAATTTGGAAGGCGACAAGTGTCTTCCTTTTCCATTTCCTTTTTCTCTTGGGATTGCTCCCATCAGAATAGATGAGTTCAACATGCTCTGGCTGATCAGGGGTTTTGAACTCATCATTCAAAGATTCTGACACTTTTTCACTAGGGGTTATGGGAATTGGAGCTTTCGGAGCTTGAGAGCTCTCGGGGGAAATTGCTCTGGATGGCGAAGCAACTTGGTTAGATGTTTCCCCCAATCCTGATTTTATTTTGATTGAAGACTTTTCAATTTTCCCCCAAAACTTCTCCCACTTACCCTCGGATTTCTTGTAAAAATGGTATTTGCAAATTAATTGAATTAATCCATGGTGTTTTAGTGGCCCTGACCCCGTTTTATATCTTTCTATAGAGAAATTTATAGAATCATATAAAATTATGGCATATTAACCCTAAGAGCAAGGTTTTCCTTTCCATGGAACAAATGGATGAGCACTCAAAATGCAGGTCCTACTACAACAGTGAGTTGGCCTTCACAAGTGAAATATTTTATAATCCAGACTACAATAGTTCCCCAAGGTTCTAGTATAGAATTTCTTTGAAATCCTTTATTTTGTCCTCTGGTACTAATTACTACCATGGGGTGAGGGTCTCCCTCTCTAACAAATAATTTAGAAAACTTTTGATAAGTTATCTGAGAGGTCTCTTTTAATTTTATGCCTCAATTTTCTAACTCTGATAAATGAGAGATGAATTTCGGACTCACCTTAAAATGCATTCCATGCAGTACCACCTGACCATTTGAGTAGTTTTCTGCAAATGCGCTCACCAGTTTTTCATTATAACCTTCAAAATTTTTGATAAAGTCCAACCATCCTCCCTCTTCAAACAGACCAGAGATATTTCTTAACCCCAATAATTTTTCTGCAGAATCTGGCTCTGACTTCTTTTACAACCCCCCATTCTCTTATTTTCCACTCTGCTAAAAATTTCAACCAAGGCAAGAACTTGTACATAGCTAACTTTGAAAATATAACTACTGAAATTATTTATTTGTCTTGCTCAAAGCTTACTGTGTAATTATTTTAATTTGCATGGAGGCCTATGAAAATCTTGTAGTACAAGTAGTTGATCATCGAGTGGCACAAATTGCTAAATTAGGAGGGAAGTTCATACCAATTAATTATTCTTTATTCAAAAATAACTACCTACTTAAAGCAAAAAGTAGTACTTACTTTCATTCTATGATCATTTGAAGATCTCATACCTTTACAGATTTGATAGGATGACGCGATGGTATTGGCTGAGGTGACATCGGATTTATTATGGCATGATTATGGAAGCTTATGAATGACTAGGTCATTAATGAAGACATGTAGTAATGGCAGCTTTATTTATGATGAGAAAAACTAAAAAAACAGATGGGAAGGCATGTGTACAAAGACGTGGTAATGATGGAAATATCTCAAAATTTTGAATTTATGAAAAAGGTGGCAGAATGCAGATGGATAAGTTCTGGAGCATGCAATGAGAACGTGCTTGAAACTAGTGGAAGTTTTATGGAGCACGGGGGAGGCATGCATTGAGGTAGAGAAGGTGGATAAGTTCTGGAGCATCACCAAAAGATGCAGCTGAAGCAGCAACGGAATGAAAGTTCTAGAGCATCATCGAAAGATGCAGTCGGAGCAGCAACAAAATGAAAGTTTTGGAGCATCATTGAAAGATGCAGCTGGAGTAGCAACAGAATGAAAGTTTTGGAGCATCGTTGAAAGATGCAACCAGAGCAGCAACAAAATGAAAGTGATGTGGCAAGACCATGAATTTCAAATTTAGGAGCTTTGAATCACTTTGCAGGAATGACTTTTTGACATGGTGAGTTGGTGTATAGGTTATGGAGCATCGGTATGAGGACCGTCAAGTTCTAGAGCACTTGGTATCATGACCATAAAGTTCCGGAGCATCTTAGGAAGGTGCTCCAGAAGTTATTTTTCTCATAAGAAGTACTGCAAAAATAGAACAAAAAATTAGCTAAGTCCAAAAAGAAGAACTGATGAAAGGAAAATATCTTGGTATACATGTCTTTTTATTACAAATTTTAAAAATATACATATATATATATATATTTTTATTTATTATTATTATTTATTTATTTTTCACCAAATAGACTCTGCCTTGGCAGAGTCAATGCATTGGACCTCACCCTGCATTTCTACCAGTTTTGAAAATTCTTCCATGTTGACTAGCTTATGGTAGATACGCAAGTGATGACCATTGACTAAGAGAGTTTTTGTGTCACCATCAATTGGTTTCAACTGAACTGTGCCATTCGAAAAGACCTCACAAATCTCATAAGGCTCCAACCAATCAGTCATGAGCTTTCCTCTATGATCTTTGTATCTGGAATCGAATAGCAGGGCCTAGTCTCCATTATGGAACTCCCTCTCTTTAATATGTTTTTCATGCCACTTTTTTCGTTGATGTTGAACTAGTTATGTTTGATGGATAGCGTCTAAGTGAAGCTCATCCAATTCGCTTAATTGCAAAACTCATTCAACTTGAGCTCGTTTCAAATCCAAACCTAGCTCCATAGCTATTCGTAGAGTTTGAATTTCAAACTCAATGGGAAGAAGAGGTTTGTTCCCAAAAATGAGCTCATACAGTTTGAATCTAGTTGTGGATTTCCATGTCATTTTGTATGCCCAAATAGCTTCAGGCAGTTTTCTAGCCCATTATTTTCTTTCTGAAGAAACTTGTTTTGTTAGTATGTTCTCGAGTTCTCTATTAGTTACTTCCACCTGGTCGTTTGCTTGAGGGTGGTAAGGGGATGAATTTCTATGGATTATTTGAAAATGGTTGGTGAATTCCAAGAGCACTTTAGACATGAATTGGGGTCCCTGGTCAGTAACGATAGTTTGAGGGGCTCCAAATCTAAGGAAGATTTTATTATAGAGGAAGTTCGCGACTTGATCTTCCCTAACAACTTGTAAGGCCTAAACTTCTGCCCATTTATTCAAGTAATTAGTACAAACCAGTATGTATTATTTCCCTTGAGAGGAAGGATCTATGGGTTCAATAAAGTCTAAACCCCATTTTTTGAATGGTTCGAGGACTATCTGTGGCTGCAAAGGCATTTTAGCAGAAGCAGTCGGTCTTCCCACTCTCTAACATTCATCACAACGATGAAAATAGTTCTTAACATTCTTATGCATTGAAGGCCAATAATATCTGGCACCTAAAATATTATGGGAAGTTATTTTTGTAGAGTAGTGACCTCTAGAAGGATCATCGTGATAGGCTCTTAAAATTATGTAAGTTTCATCAGCTCTTATACATCTTCGCAAGACCATATCAGGTCCACAACGAAATAAAATTTTGTTAATTCATTTAAATGGGGCACTTTCCCTAATAAGTTGCTTCCATTGTTTCGATGTAAACCCTGGAGGTACTTCAGAGGCGGCTAAATAGTTAATAATGTCAGCAAACCAGGGTGACTTCACAGAAATAGCAAACAGATTCTCATCTGGAAACTCATCCTATATGGATGTACAACCACCCTCTTCTTGTTTGGTTCCTGACAAGAAGTTTGCTACTACATTA
>CM021101.1:682139226-682179763 GCA_007115665.2 Sequoiadendron giganteum | reverse complement strand
AGCCATGTAGGCTTACACATGAGTTATCATCTTAGCAATACATGTAAATTCAATTACAATAATGCAAATTATGGAAATAGTAAGATCATAAGTGCATCCGCAGAAACCTTAACACAAAGATTTTCATGAGTGGAAAACCCTCGTAGGGATGAAAAACCACTCGTAAAAGTGCCTCACTAGTAGAGCCTTACTGGCTACAAAGTCTCAATGGTTACAAGATGCCTCGCGGGTGATGATCACACTGTCTCATTGACATGACCATTCAATACATATTTCTATATCACTAGGAACATTTTGAAGTTCTTTTATAAGTCACATTAAACTACAAGTAACATTCTCAGGTTTCACCAATGCATCATCCTTGCATAGGAAATTAAGGTAATGCCAACACTATCATGAATCACTCCCAATTATATGCAAATAAGACAATTCTACTTCCATTGACCTCTCAAATATCACATAGGTACACTAAAAAACATAACCAATCACGTAAAGCCTCATGAAAGTAAACCTAGTCCTACTAAAATGCACACATTCCTATGCAATTATAACCAAAAATTTTACTTCTAAACTCAGCAATTCATAGAGGTTTTATCGATAAGAAAAATAATACTATAGAAGAGTTAGGAAGGTATAAAAATTATTGTATTTACATACTCGGATATTTCAGCTATCCCATCCAACAAACATGGATTCCTAATGATGGTTACACAAGAATGGCTTGCTCATCAACGTGTCATCAACCTAGACCTGCGATCATACACCAAAGGAAAGGAAAAATTTGTTGTTTGTTAGTGAATAGGGGTTTGCTTTGGTCAAACCCCATTTTGGTAATCAAACCTTGAAACTAAATGTAGTAAGGTAACAGAATGATGGATGGACACATAATGTTATTGCAACTTACCAAAAATGAAAGATAAGATCTTGCTCGAATGTAAAAGATCTTGACATGAATGCATTCTTGAATCATGGAATCTTTAAATATGTTAGTTCAACTTGTGCATTAGGATCAAATGTTCTTCTTATATGACCCTTGGTCAAGATGTTGACTCTCATCTTCCTTGAGTTACCTGTGTCATAATAATCTTTCATTCTCACAATATTAGCTATCAAACTACATTAAGTATGGATCTACTAGTTTTCCTCAGCCTTTCCTAACATTTAACTTACATTTATACTAACGAACTAGTAAAGCCGATGTTAGATGGATAATCAAACAATATTAGTGAGAACATTTATCCATTAGTAAAAGAAAACTTATATTTATTTCTCATCAAACTATTAATGATACCATCTTATATTCCAAACAATATTTCTTTGCACAACAAGATGTATATGAAATTTACTCACTGTTACCTTAAGTAATAAGGTTCAAAACAATATAATACAAGTGAGAACAATCACCTATTAGAGATGATATATATTCAATTTAGATCAAACTAATAAAAATATGTCTATGATACCTTACAATTACCGTTGGATAATAGACTATATAAGGAGATGACTCACTATTTCCTTGAATACATAACCCTCAAGGGATAATACCTAACACGTAATCTATAATAATTACTAAAATTGACTTGATAATTTTGCGCATCAAAATTATAATATAATCATTTACTACGTTTTGACTAACAAAACCATTTTAGATGCAACTATTTCTTGAACATATCATGCATTGTTTTGAAGAGAGAACATAGTTTCAGATACCTAACTATTCCTTAGACCAACCTAAGACTTACGGATTTAGATCCAAACAAAAATCTCCCTATCAGTAAATCATATTGATGCAAACTTTCTTCATATAGATTCTGACAAATAAAACCCAATAACTATTTGACTGACTATTTTTAAGAATGTGATAGAAATATTTTAAAAATTTAACAAACAACAGAGAAGATTCAACCAGTATGAAATCTCACAACCTGATACTCTAATTTGAATATCCGAACCGGGACATAATGTTAATGCTTAATGACAAAGATGCAGACAATTAAATAGAGCTTGAGATGAAGGATGTCACCCTCGAACGCCATTACTCAACGAGTAAGCAACTCTGCAGATCCTATTTCCCGAGCTACATGTGCCCTGCAGAAATGCTTTAGAGACAACATTTGAAACGATATTAGTAGTCATACTATTGTTGTTGCCAACTGCCCGTCATGGCCTAAGTCACCTTAAGATGATTAATTTCCTTTCAGAACAAAGAATATTTTAGAAACATGTGTATCAGTGGAGCTTTCAACCTATAATTTATATGGAGATTGGAGATTTAGTTATTAACCGAATAAATGTAGGAGAGACATATCACCTCAGATTGGTACTTCATTAACGATTAAGAAATACCCTTCTACTCGGAGCTTAAGAAATATAATAATTGAAAAATGGATCTTATATCTTAAAGAATAAGTGTAAGAATAAAGAGTAAAGGAATTACAACATATCAATGACCAAAATAATCTTATGTAAATTGGTAGATCCAAATCAAACTTTAACCTTTGTTCACGGTGCGGAATTTGAGTTAGGTTATGGCATGCATGGATGTCACCTGATTTGATGAAAAGAGTCGAGGATACAGTGACTACGACTTCTCTCCAGGGCATTGGAAAATAGATATGATGATGATGATTTGGGCTTGGCATAACATGGGAAAGATGGAATCGATCCAAGAGTGCCTAGTAATTTCCTTTGGTTGCATACACCACACACATAAACAGTAGATGATTGAGTTGCAGTGTCTTTTTTTATATATTTACCTTCCTCATTTGTGGTCCGATCGCTCTGTTTGAGCACATGCATGAGCTTGAGTTCTTTCTTTCTGTGAAGTATGCTCTGTGAGAATATAGAAGATGGAGGGCCCGTGATCTGATAACGTTGATGAAAGTTTTGTATCATCCTCCCCGGGCTTGAGAGTGTATCCTCCAATCTTAAGGGCCATGACCTCATTACACTGAAGGTGTTTCCTCTAAGCACGAGACAACCTCCCCAAAGAAACATATCGATGGCTAACGATTAAACAATTCCCCCCCATTGTTCATAATTTTTCGCTTTTTTTCAACAATCCCCTTAGGGAGATACAACGCTCTCCTTCGTTCCCCTGAATTCCCGTCATTCTCTTAAAGAAATTGTTATTCTCCAAGACAATGAGCGACGGTTCAAGAAGTGAAGCAAACCTGTATTTAAAATCCATCTCACACCTGGCATCCCCCAAATGAATCACTTCTCAATAAATTTAATGGGACAAGCAAGAATCAGTTTCTCAATTATTCGACTTATCTTGTACTCGAGCTTGTATGTGGAAACCCCACCCCCATGATCCCACTAAATTCAAGGCAGATGGTATGGTAATAATTTCACCTCCTATTCCCAAACCATTACGAAGAAACCATACATATATGTATAAACATATTGGGTTACAAAAGTATTTATTAGATATATTTATTTATTCTCTTATGGAATAATAACAATATTTTGCATGTCTCTGCATTAACCAATTCAGTTAATTTCCAACATATAACATCCTTTGCATATTGATGGAATTAAATATGTTAACTGCAAAGTATGGGCATTTATATATGTAAATCCAAATCGTATTGAAAATATTATCTTTATACCTATTACCTTAGCTCCATGCACAAGGTACTCAATGATTAACCAATGGTGTACATCCCCCCATAGTATTAATAGAGTAAGACGAGTTTAGGGTTAAAATGGGTTGTGACATCCTTCCCCCTTAAAGAATCATCGTCTCGATGATCATCGTAATTAAGGATAAAATTTCATACATCTTCAATTCTATTTTACCTCAATGTCAAAATCAGCCCCCCTTACAATTATGTTGCTGCTCCACGCACATGTTTGTTCATAATTGCAAAAATTCTTGTGGCTAGCATTCATACACTTGCACACCTTGTTTTCTCGCCATGGGTTCCTCAAATTCACTGCATTCATACACTTGTGCACCTTATTAGCACATCAAGAAGATCATTATAAGCTCAATACTGATTCAATCATTTACTAATTTCACAACAAAAGTAAATCTCACTCTATAAAGTAACTTTGTATTAACAAAGACATCCATAAATGTATAATATGTATAATCCTTTAGTGTTTTACAAATGAAATAAGGGTGCACCCAAGAGAATTGCATTGCATCAATTGACTAAATAGGCCATACAACAATCCATGCAATGGTACATATTAAGTTTTTTGGGATTACATAAAGAGAATAAAACATTTAATTCAATCTTCAGCTGCCATAACCCAGTGGTCTTCTGCACAAGCTAAAAGTCAAGAGCATGGTTAAGGTGCTTTTCCGACCCAACCATGAATCATAACACTTCCCTGAGATTCTTCCTAACTCAAAGAACACACAACCCTGCATGAGGCACCTAGAAACCAATAATAAAAGGGCAAGAGGGAAACTCTCAATGCATGCTGGATACATTATATGCACTCTTATACCACAATAAACATATTTCTTGCATACAATATGTGGTAGAGAAACATATAAAAAATCTAGGCTTTCATTATCCATCTATTTCAATGGTACACCTCGCTTTGGCCAAAGCATATATATAAAATTTGATTGATCTTGGAAAAAAAGATCACCTTCTCTGTTAATCCACATTCGACATCCTGTCTAGGAAGGTAAGTTTAATATTTATCAAACACAGCACATTCGACAAGGAAAATTAAATTGCATAGAATAAGGGCTAGATGATATAATAGTGCATAACATGGTCACGTGCACATAGTATGAATAACAAACAAGAATACATAAACCCTTGGTGCCTAACTTGCATAGGGTATGAATACACAATTTACTTGTAGTGCCTCACTCATACAAATATGGAACATGTCTTGTATTCAATGTGCATTACTCATTCAAGTTTCATACAATAAATATGGTAAGTGCATCTCTCGCACAAGTGCATTGCTCGCATAAAAGGTGAAATATGCATAAATTACAGTAGTGCAGTTAGAGTGATCATTACTTGATCGAATAAACACAATGAGTATCAAAAGTATCACACACAAATAAAGAATATAATGATTTCTCAAGTGCTTTATCCACACAAAGGAATCAAAAACTTACCCTAATGCTTCACTCGCACAAGGACAAAAATAATATGAAATATGCATCACTCACATTATTATAATGAACATTTCTCATTCAAGTAGTGATATAAGTATAGTTAAGGAAACAATTTTCTATTATATGGATACAATCATTCATACACATGTTCCATTCACACGAAGCATGTGAAGTGCATTATTGCACAAGTATCATTCTCAGACAGTACATCACACATACCTTCACTAACAAAAATCAAGCATACATGATTCATCACATCATTCACTTTTGCCTTGTCTAATAGACATATCAAGATATTTATCTAATCAATTTTTATCATGAATCACCATTGAAGATTCTGAATTCATATGAACCTTGTTCTTTCACATGATCTTGTGGATTCTACTAGATCCAAATCCTGAAAGAATAATGAGTTACTCAACAATCAGCTTGCCCAAAACTTAGTATTGTTACAACATTCTCGCCTTTATAACATCCTTCTTAGATTTCCTACCTTCAAGAAGGCTCAACCAATAATTATCCAATATTATCAACTTCATTTACTTCTCAGGTGTTTTTCCTTCTCCCTCACGTCAAAATTTTATCTTTTCTCCTTTCTTTGTATCTTTCGACGCATTCATCCTCTACGTCATTAGAGAGATCTCTCCACACTATATTCTCTTATTAATTCACTTTTATTGCCACATTATCATTCATGGGTTGTCACCATATTTTATCCATTATGTCTCACTTCAATAACACTACATATTATCCATTGTGGCTTATTTTAAATAGTCACCAACACTCTTACTAGAAATTCATATGAAACACGACTAAGGCGAAGGGGAATCACACCTCTAGAGTTTTTGAATAATCGAACTACGTCTAAACTTCTAATCAGTTCCAACTATACATATAAGGTTCGCCAACTCATCAAAAGGATCTTGACCCATAACTAGGGTTCGCTATTCAATACAACAAGTTTGCATACCAAAATGCAGCCTAAGCATAGAAGACTCAAGGTCCAAGTGTTGAACCTAAGGGCTCTGATACAAAAATGTAAGGTCCAGAAAAACACATAAACTAATTACATCCTTATGTATCTGAAATTATCAAATTAATTTCATCGCTATAATCAAATGGAATAACATACATGAATGAATCCAGTATATTAAAACAAGGTGGTGCCTTCATTAGATTTAGCCATGCAGGCTTACACATGAGTTATCATCTTAGCAATACATGTAATTTCAATTACTGCAATGCAAACTATAGAATAGTAAGATCATAAGTGCATCAGCAAGAAACCTTAACAGAGAAATTTTTATGAGTGGAAAACCCTCATAGGGATGAAAAACCACTCGTAAAAGTGCCTCACTAGCTTAATGAAATGCCTCACTGGTAGAGCCTTACTGGCTACAAAGTCTCATTGGTTACAAGATGCCTCATGGGCGATGATCACACTGTCTCATTGACATGACCATTCATTACTTATTTCTATATCACAAGGAACATTTTGAAGTTCTTTTATAAGTCACATTAAACTACAAGTAACATTCTTAGGTTTCACCAATGCATCATCCTTGCATAGGAAATTAAGGTAATGCCAACACTGTCATGAATCACTCCCAATTCTATGCAAATAAGACAATTCTAGTTCCATTGACCTCTCAAATATCACACAGGTACACTGACAAACATAACCAATCACGTAAAGCCTCATGAAAGTAAACCTAGTCCTACTAGAATGCACACATGCGTATGCAATTATAACCCGAACGTTTACTTCTAAACTCAACAATTCATAGAGGTTTTATCGATAAGAAAAATAATACTATAGAAGAGTTAGGAAGGTATAAAAATGCTTGTATTTACATACGCGGATATTTCAGTTATCCCATCCGACAAACATGGATTCCTAATGATGCTTACACAAGAATGGCTTTCTCATCAATGTGTCGTCAACCTAGACCTGCGATCTTACACCAAAGGAAAGGAAAAACTTGTTGTTTGTTAGTGAATAGGGGTTTGCTTTGGTCAAACCCCGTTTTGGTAATCAAACCTTGAAATGAAATGTTATAAGGTAAAAGAATGATGGATGGACACATTATGTTATTGCAACTTACCAAAAATGAAAGATAAGCTCTTGTTCGATTGTAAAAGATCTTGACTTGAATGCTTTCTTGAATCATGGAATATTTCAATATGCTAGTTCAACTTGTGTGTTAGGATCAAATTTTCTTCTTATATGACCCTTGGTCGATATGTTGACTCTCATCTTCCTTGAGTTACTTGTGTCATAATAATCTTTCATGCTCACAATATTAGCTATCAAACTGCATTAAGTATGATCTACTAGTTTTCCTCAACCTTTCCTAACATTTAACTTACATTTATACTAACGGAATAGTAAAGTTGACGTTAGATGGATAATCAAAGAAAATTAGTGAGATCATTTATCCATTAGTAAAAGATAACTTATTTATTTCTCATTAAACTATTAATGATGCCATCTTATATTCCAAACAATATTTCTTTGCACAATAAGATGTATATGGAATTTACTCACTGTTACCTTAAGTAATAAGGCTCAAAACAATATAATACAAGTGAGAACAATCACCTATTAGAGATGATATATATTCAATTCAGATCAAACTAATAAAAATATGTCTATGATACCTTACAATTATCGTTGGATAATAGACTATATAAGGAGATGACTCACTATTGCCTTGAATACATAACCCTCAAGGGATAATACCTAACATGTAATCTATAATAATTACTAAAATTTACTTGATAATCTTGCGCATCAAAATTATAATATAATCATTTACTACATTTTGACTAACAAAACCATTTTAGATGCAACTATTTCTCGAACATATCATGCATTATTTTGAAGAAAGAACATAGTTTCAGATACCTAACTATTCCTTAGACCAACCTGAGACTTACGGATTTAGATCCAAACAAAACTCTCCCTATCAGTAAGTCATATTGATGCAAACTTTCTTCATATAGATTCTGACAAATAAAACCGAATAACTATCTGACCGACTATTTTTAAGATTGTGATAGAAATATTTTAAGAATTTAACAAACATCAGAGAAGATTCAACCAGTATGAAATCTCACAACCTGATACTCTAATTTGAATATTCGAACCCCACATAACGTTAATGCTTAACATGACAAAGATGCAGACAATTAAATAGAGCTTGAGATGAAGGATGTTACCCTCGAACGCCATTACTCAATGAGTAAGAAACTATGTAGATCCTATTCCACGAGCTACATGCGCCCTACAGAAATGCTTTAGAGACAACATTTGAAATGATATTAATAGTCATACTATTGTTGTTGCCAACTGCCCGCCATGGCCCCAAGTCACCTGAAGATGATTAATTTCCTTTCAGAACAAAGAATATTTTAGAAACATGTGCATCGGTGGAGCTTTCAACCTATAATTATATGAAGATTGGAGATTTAGTTATTAACCGAATAAATGTAGGAGAGACATATCACCTCAGATTGGTACTTCATTAACGATTAAGAAACACCCTTCTACTCGGAGCTTAAGAAATATAATATAATTGTAAAATGGATCTTATAGCTTAAAGAATAAGTGTAAGAAGAAAGAGTAAATGAATTACAACATATCAATGACCAAAATAATCTTATGTAAATTGGAAGATCCAAATCAAACTTTAACCTTTGTTCACGATGTGGAATTTGAGTTAGGTTAGGGCATGCATGGACGTCACCTGATTTGATGAAAAGAGTCGAGGATACAGTGACTGTGACTTCTCTCCAGGGCATTGGAAAATAGATCTGACGATGATGATTCGTGCTTGGCATAACATGGGAAAGATGGAATCGATCCAAGAGCGCCTAGTAACTTCCTTTGGTTGCATAAACCACACGCACAAACAGTAGATGATTGAGTTGCAGTGTCTTTTTTTATATATTTACCTTCTTCGTTTGTGGTCCGATCACTCTGTTTGAGCACATGCATGAGCTTGAGTTCTTTCTTTCTGTGAAGTATGCTCTGTGAGAATATAGAAGATGGAGGGCCCATGATCTGATAACGTTGATGAAATTTTTGTATCGTCCTCCCCGGGCTTGAGAGCGTATCCTCCAATCTTAAGGTCCATAACCTCATTACGCTGAAGGTGTTCCCTCTAAGAATGAGACGACCTCCCCAAAGAAACGTATCGATGGCTAACGATTAAAAAATTCCCCCCGTTGTTCATCATTTTTGGCTTTCTTTTCAACAATCCCCTTAGGGAGATATGACAATATCCTTCCTCCCCCTGAATTCTCGTCATTCTCTTAAAGAAAACGTTATTCTCCAAGACAATGAGTGGTGGTTCAGGAAGTGAAGTAAACCTGTATTTAAAATCCATCTCACACCTGGCATCCCCCAAATGAATCACTTCTCAATAAATTTAATGGGACAAGCAAGAATCAGTTTCTCAATTATTCGACTTATCTTGTACTCGATCTTGTATGCGGAAACCCCACCCCCATGATCCCACTATATTCAAGGTAGATGGTATGGTAATAATTTTACCTCCTATTCCCAAACCATTACGAAGAAACCATACATATATGTATAAACATATTGGGTTACAAAAGTATTTATTAGATATATTTATTTATTCTCTTATGGAGTAATAACAGTATCTTGCATGTCTGCACATTAACCAATTCAGATAATTTCCAACATATAACATCCTCTGCATATAGCTGGAATTACATATGTTAACTGCAAAGTATGGGCATTTATATATGTAAATCCAAATCATATTGAAAATACTATCTTTATAACTATCTAAGATACTCAATGATTAACCAATGGTGTGCATCCCCCCATAGTATTAATAGAGTAAGACGAGTTTAGGGTTAAAATGGGTTGTGACACGAAGGTAGATACAAAACCTTGTTTTTCTACCATTTCCCTTTTTTAAATCATCTTAGGCACAAAGTTATGTTAAGCTTTCCTTTCTTCCTGCTTAAGGATTTAGAAAGCTCTATGGAAAAATGCATTGAAGCCGCTAGCCTTAATCCTGATGATACCCCTCCTCTGCCTCTACACCAAGGTCTCCTTATGAGACTCTATCATTTCCATCTTGCTTTATGCCCACCCAAGCCCATATTTGTTGTTTGTGTGGAGGAAATCGAACCTCTTGCTATTACAAATATTTCATCGACCAAGTCCAAAGGTCCCATTTGGAAATAGCATCTGGGTGCTGCTGATATGAAAAAGCCCAATCTTGCCACCAAAAGACTCAAGAGAAACGCAGGAAATTTTCAGACTAGTGTTGCGGCCAGTCTGTGTGACCTCAAGTCGACCCCAGCCAAAACTGCTAACAAACCCACCCCGAAGAAGAAAGGCAAAGATGACATGAAGGGTTTGATGGAGCCTCCAACAAAAGATAGCAGAGGTAAAAATATTGTGGGGAAGGATTCTAAGGGTGACACGATGGTGGAGGCAATGGTTGTGACTGGGACTGAGACCATCATCTAGAGATCTGGGAGATTGGCCAAGAACAACAAAAAAAGGAAGGTGGATTTGGACTCAGAGGAGGAGCGGTCAGACAACAAAGAGTACAAGGATGATGAGATGTCTGGGGAGGAGGAGGAGTATGCGAGAGGGCCCCACACTATTCCTGATAATAGTAAAGAGCAGAAAGAGAACTCGGCATCCCAGTCCTCGCACCCACTAGATGTGGAGCATACTGAGAATGTGAAGGTTGATGATGATGGGGAGGAGCGTCATGTGCTGAAGGATAGAATGGATAAGTTGGATAAGAGATTTTGTGGCTTGACCTGCTTCACTATTAAGTTGGTCCACTTTGTCACCAGCTCTCCATTAGCGGTTATAAAATATGAGTTGGAAGGGAAGAATGTTGAGGATGATCAAGAATGGGTCAGGGATGATTTTGTACATCTCCTGTCAAAGAACTGGGATAATGCCAGTTAGGTGTTTTTTAGTCTTTTTTTTTGGCTATCTGTTGTTGATTCGCGATCTATGTTTTGTTTTTTTTGGCTAGTTTCTATGTTTATTAGACTTGAACTTTTTGGCCCTTGTGGCTCGATGTGTTAGGGCTACAACACCCTGTAAATGATGCTTACCTTATCAAAAACATAAAATATGTCTAGCACTGAACATTTGAATATAGCATGATGCATCATGTTAGAAAAGGTGCACAAAGATAGTTTTAGATAATTAGCACAAAATTTTAAATTTAGATAGCATACAAGGTTGAATCCAATATGAGTCATTCAATTTGAAAGTGTATCCATATTGAGAATTTGACACAATGTTAGACTGGCAACTCTAAAGTATAAATGAAGGAAAATAAAAATAATTGACATAACATTTGGTATTTGGTAGCTCATTCAATAAAAATGGAGTTTTATAAAAGAAATTACTTCTAAAGATCTGGCATGATGTGGGACATAAATATTAAGTCCATGCATATATGAAAGAAGACAAGGGTTTAACATGATAGAATAAAAGGAATAAAACAAATCATTAGTAGCTTACACAAATAAATATGTAAGGGTATGACACAATTCTAAATGCAAAAATATATAAATCTAGAAAAAACTTAATGAATAATTTTATGGAGCAATTATAGCAAGGTGCACCATATATGGTATTTTTGATTTTCTAGAAAGAGTACATAAATAGGTAAAATGAAATGTAAACAATATCAACAAGCTACTTGTAATGAAACATTAAGCACTAAACTTGAATGAAAGTTAATTTTGATAAGATAATAAACCAATGTATGAAGGGTAGCATGAGACTTGTATAATGAGAGTAAAAAATAGAATTAATCGACTCAAAGTTTGCTTCTACCACTTAGCCCTTATTTGTGAGAACTAAGCTTGCAAATTTCCTACCAAGGATATCTAATATAGGATCAAATCCACAATCATCAAAAATTTATTAAGTATATTTATGTGTTGCATTGGTGGTTGTCGTTGCACCAAAAGATCGACTTGTTAATGCTCGATACAACTGCTAGATTTATATAAGATCCACAAGAGGCGGTTAGGCCATGTCATGAACCCAAGCACCACGTGACACCAAGGAGACCAAGGGACACACCATCTTGCAACAATCCCTCCAATGCAAGTGAGGGGTTCAAACCCGTGACCTCCACTCTAATACCAATTGTTGCATTGGTGGTTGTTGTTGCACCAAAATATTGACTTGTTAACGCCTGATACAACTGCTAGATTTATACAAGATCCACGGGAGTTGGTCATGCCATGTCACAAACCCAAGCATCATGATGCACCAAGGAGACCAAGGGAAACACCATCTTACAACAATATGTACAACATGATGTTATTAGGAATTACTTAGATTTAAAATGTGTATTATCTAAACTTCTTATAAAGAGTTTGAGAGTTGTTTATGAGGCTTCCTTGAATGAAATGGGGTAGTTTGGTGATTTCTCCACCAATATTTTACTATTTAAAATGTATCATGTTTAAAATTTATAGAGGTTGAGCTTGATTGAATTCTACACTAATTACTTGACACTTATATTCAATAATCTCATGTGGATAAATTAATATGCATATTATCATCCTTGATTCATTGGCATTCTAAAATTCTTCACAACAAAATTTATGACACCCTTCTTGCGTCCCAATCAAAATTTTATAGTCTTGAAGTCTGAAATTAGTTTCTTCACCTTTAGATTCCTAAATTTGGGGCACAAACTTCTCATATACCAACAAAAATCTAAGCTTGCCATGATGAAGAATATAAATCCTATTTTGATATGTAGATAAATCACCAAATTCAAATTTATACCCATAAAAATGTTGGTCCTTAAATGCAAATCTAGGGTTGAAAATATACTTTGATAGTGGGTAGCATTATCAAATGTATCAAAGTTTTCTACATGAACATGGTTGTTCCAAAATAATATTTTCCTATATATTTTTATCTTTATTTTGTAGGGTTTTCTCTATGCATCTTATATAGTTTGATCATTTGATCATTTGATCATTATGATTCTCAAGTAAATCTATCTTGGCACAATGGGATTTTTTTATGGTATTTTACAACACCCATTTCTCAAAGCTTTCTCATAATGTTTCTCTCAAGGATGGGTTTTTGTGTTACATGCAATGCTATTTAAATCTTATTTTATCTTCATGTACGAAAAAGGCTTATATATATCATGTTTCAAGTTACTACCCTTACATTCTTATATAAATAGTATTTTTGCTTGTCATTTAGGTTTATAGCCTATAGTGGAATGCTATGTTGAAATATAAATTTTATTATAAATATGTTTATATCCCTGCTCAATTTTATGACATACAAATAACTTATAAAATTTATTATTTTAAATAATATAACTAAATATAATTTCATGAAATAAGTACTTAAACTTATAAACTAATTAAACAGTTTGATATTTAAATAAAAGTAAAAATTTACAAATACATATATTTTTTCTCTTTGAAATATTAAATTATTTTTTTCTTCATTTAATTTCATCTTCTTTTCTTTGAGTATGCACGCATAGTCTTATTTTCCCTTTTACATGTCATTATTTTAGAAAATATTCTTCTCTTTAAAAAATATAAAATATGTGAAATATGTGGACACACTTTTCTTTTCTTTTTTTGAATATTTAATAATTTATGATGCTTTAATTATACAGGGAATATTTTAATATATTTTTTAGATTAGTTAAAGGATATGTTGATCATTAAAGCTTGTGCCTCTCTGAACAGTCTTATGGGAAATTCAGTGAGTGGGGCACCAAATTGCACCTCATTGAATGACCTCTAGGATTGTTAAAGAAGTTGTCTCTTATTTTTGTTTTGGGAAAAAGGGAAAGAGAAATGCAGAGAAAACAAAAGATGGCAATGCACCGAATTTTTTACAACATTTCAAAGATTATTAATTCCTTACTCCTAATGGAATGGACACAAAAATCCATGAAACCTTCATTGTTGGGAAGATAACGAACAAAAAAGGATAGAGAAAGCACAATGCGGTCATTCAAATCTCCTTGTGGGAAGCATCCATTAAGGTCCGACAGGAATAAGAAACCCTAAGATTAGCAGGAGTGTTCAAATCTTTACATGACCAGCCTTGCTCTTACAGCATAATATGTACTTCAAAATAATCCTTACAGAAAAGGAAAGAGTATAATAAACATTCAATCCACTTTTCGAAAGATAGATTTTAAACATAGAAGCTAATAACATATAAAATAATTATCCAGACTATCTACGTAAGACTTGACACAGAGCTTTCAGCATAAATGATATAAGAAAAATAAATTCATGATAAAGGGCATAAAATGAACAATCTCAAAAGTTTCTCCTTAATAATCTTTGTTCTTGCAATAAATCAATTGAAAACAAAGGTCAGATGCCAATCCAATTAATAGTCTTGACAAATAAAACATGCTATAGAGTGTAAACAGTGGTCTGTAAAAATCCTCTTATTCCTAAAAAATATATCTCCCTAGGTATTCTAAACCTATGATTCCTGAAATTGTTATTTTTTAACTCTCTTGATCATTTTTTTATCCCTTCTGTAAACCCCTTTAAATAGCCAGAAGAAGGAGCCACCACCAAAACCAAAAGAGATGAATAATTGCCTAGTGTCTGCATTTGATAGACTGCAATCCAATCTAGGTTTTGATTAGATCACAACAATCTTCACTCATAAAGTTTGAGTTGCCTCATTTATGGGTCTAGATTTTGTAGAATTTTTGTGAAGATATGTTGTCAAAAGATGATTAGATCCTAGCACAACCTGTTAAAACATGATATGATCAGCTATGAGGAATGATGATGCCACCCAGAAGTCCAACCCTAAAAGTAAGAGCTCCAACATTTTTTTTGACAAACTCTTCCAAGAAGAGATACATATCCACGAAAGACATAAAACCCGCCTGAAAAAATGGCTGATGTGGCAAGCTGGTGGGAAATTTCTAAATTTGTGAGAACAGTTTTGAGGAAATCCTTGCCAGGCACACGTGTCCTGGTTCGGGTCAGAAAAGAAGATGATATAATGAAAAGTTGTGCAGCCACCATGTGGCGTATTGTGCACTTTTATGCAAGAGTAAGCTTTCACCTTCGGGGCACAGTGTCATCCTAATGCATAAAAGAAGTAAGGGCCAAATGAAGACCTACAAGAGTTAAAAATATAGAAGGAAAAATTTTGCACCACAGGATCTTTGAATAAAAATCCTTAGATATCTTCATTCAAAGGTCTTTGTATGGGCCTTTTCATCTTTATCCTCATATTTTCTTTTTTTTTTCTATTTCAATCCTTGGTTTGGACTAGTGAATAGAATCAATATGATAGGATAATTTGCATGATTGTATCCCTTTGAGTAATACTTTCGAAAAGTATAATTTTTTATTTTTTTTATCGGTAAAAGGTTTTTTTTTATTATATTTTCGAGATTTGACCTGCTCTGAAATAGGGATGGTAACAAGGGAAACCATCTCCCCTTGCAAAGAACACCAGCAAACAAAACAATACACAAAGTAGCAACTCAAATACCCCTAGTGTATCCAAAATTAAAGCCACACAACCTGAAACTTCTATCAAACCGTTCAAAGGTGTCCTTTTCCTTTGGTCCCTCCTTTTGTCTGTGATCGAAGGACCATGTTAAAATTTTCCTTCTTTCCATTTTTATCTCGCCTACCCTTCACAACCTGCCAACCCTCCTCCATTCTTGCAGCCTCCTTCTACCATTTCTTTGGGTTGTCATGCTACCTACCAGCTTCTCCTTGCTCACCACATGCAACATTAGCACACTGATCCTCTGAGGTGCCTTGCATTTCCCTCATTTCTTGACCCCTATTCAACCCCAATTTCTCCCTACACTCCAAGGTTTTAGCACCTTGGTGGTATTGCTCCTCCATCCCTTCTTCCATATTCACCACGGTCTTAGCATTCAAGTCAGGCACCTCAACTTGACCTGGCTCCCCCCTTTGTTCTGAGCCCCATTTTTCTGATATGAAGCCACATTATGCACCGCCTGAGAGTAGCTCTTGCTTTGTTCCTCCTTCTTATCACCCTATTTCTCCACTGCATAATGTGAATGAGACGCATCCTTCCACCAAGAAGCAGATTTTCGTGCTCGGGCTTTTTCACATTCCGCAGTCAGGTGTCTAGTTTGAAAGCATCTTTTGCAACAAAATGGAACCCTTTCATAGTCTAGAGGCTGCTTCCAGCACCCTTTAGAAGTGGTTATTGTAATCTCTTCTGGAAGAGTCTTTGCCACTTCCATCTCCACCAAAATTTGGGCATAAGTTGAATGCATCAGATTTCAAGAATCATCATCAACCATCAAAAAATTTCCTAAAGAATTCCCTATAACCTCCAAACAAGACTCAAACCAAAGATGGAGAGGAAAGTTGGGGAGTTTCACTCACAATGGCACTCTATCAAAAGTTTATGTTGCAGGATTAAAATCCAGATGACATGGCTTCAACAACAAAACAAATATTTCTTCCCAACTCCAAAAATAGTCACCCAAAACTTTATTTCTGTCAATCCCAGATTCAAAAACAACGATAAAAAAGCACCTCAAGACTGGATAAATTTGAATGCATCTAGTCACCACCGGTTCCCAGTGTTCTGAGATCCATTTATGTAACTCACCCAAACTTGGCCAAAGTCCCCTGAAGCAGCCAATCAAACCTAGTTCAGAGAAAACTTTAACATTTTGATTTACCTCTTCATCAAGCTCTGCTTGCAGAGAAATAGATGCCAGTTTGGTTTTTCCTTTATTTCCTGTCGCCTGGAGAAGATGCCCTGCATCTGCATTCGCCGCTCCCAACTGGAATTCCCCGACATTTCCCTGAAACGCACCTGCAACTCCATTCTTTTCCTCCGCACCCCTTGGACATTTTTCCTTTTGTTCTCTACTTGCGTCCAGACGTTTTTTGTTTGGGGGGTTTCCTCCATCCAAGCCCGCAGAAATCCTAGCTCCCACCATAGCCTCCAATGGCTCCTTTTCGCTCACCATCGCACTATATGAGCAACAATATTGTTCAAAAAGTATAATTTTGAATATATTAAATTTCATTATTATATTTATTTTAATTTTCTAGTGAATTTAGGTTTTTCATTGAACATCAAAGTGGTTAATGCTTATGTTTTGAAACATAAGAATATGTCCTCGTTGTTTACAAATTGGGATGACTCTGTTTTGAAGAACTAGAAGAACATAATTTTTTCATTTGCAGGAAGCTTACATCAAAATAGCAGAGTGAAGGTGAATAGAAAAGCAATCAAATGGAAGCCCCCATACCCTATTTTTTTCAAACTCAATTTTGATGGTGCTTCGAGAGGGAACCAGGGCATATCAGGGGCAGGAATTTGTATCCAAGACTCTTTGGGATCAGTAATAGTGGCTAGTTCATTTTCACTGCCAATGGGCACAAATAATATGGATGAGGCTTAGGCAGTTCTAGCAGGATTGGAAGTTTCCCTCAAATTGGGTATTGCACAAATTCACATCAAGGGGGAATCCTTAATCATAATTAATGCCTGCAAGGAGAGAAAGGTGCATAGTTTATGTTTGAAATATATTTTACAGAAAATCTAGTTTTTGTTGGACTTTTAAATTTCAAGCTTTTATCATCTCACATACCTATAGAGAGGGGAATGGCATGGCAGATAAATTGGAAAGTATGGGTTGTGATGGGAAATAAATTGTTGTGTATAATGAAATAGAATTGCAAGCATACTTGAAATTTTTTTCATTAGCTACTATGGAAGCCATGACTTTGGCCATGTGTGAAAGGCACTTATAATTTGTTCATAAATGCATAATCACTTTGTTTTTGCAAAGGATAATTAGGTGTAATCACATTGTCACCAACCTGGTTGAGTAGGATGAAGGTGGCAATAAAAAATGATGAAGCAAGATGAAAGTAGCAATAATAAAGACTAATCTATTTGGTGGGTGGCATCAATTTTGGCATTGTATGCTCACCCTTCCAGATAGTCTCTTCATATATATCAAAAATATAAAAGAAAAGACAAGCAACAGTTTAAAAAGTTCTCAAGAAAAGTCTTTGATGAAATTTTGAAGCAACAAATTTTAGAGCATTGAGTTCTGGAGCAATAGTTTCAGAAAACACAACTCATATTTGGCTTGAGATATGTCAGTGGTATTGGAACAGTAGGTCCTTAACGAAAATTACAATTGGACCTATAAGATATAGGTAGATGATTTTGATATTGAGTATGTTAAGGGCAAGTAGAATGTTACATTGTCGATGCCAAAATTCTGGAGCAACAGTTTTTGGAGCATCAATCCTCAGAGCAACAGATTTAGAAATATAGATCAAATTTGGCTCGATAAAAAAGGTGCAGGGTCTTGTTCCAAACATGATCTTAATAGCACAGAATTAGCAGTTGTTGCATGTTTTCTATGGCGGGGAAGTTTGAAGGACTAGTGGCAATTTCGGCAGGGGGCTCTAGTAGGGGAAGGAGGGATCGAAGTTCAAAATCTGTAAATGGGAGCAACACTCTAAAACTTTGTTCTTGCTTTCTGGCTGCAACTTTCAGCGATGCTCTAGAACTTGGATCTCCTGCATTATGACTGCATCTTTTAGAAATGCTCTGGAACTTTGTTCCTTCATTCTAGCTGCATCTTTCAATGATGCTTCAGAACTTTGTTCCTCCATTCTGGTGACATATTCCAATGATTCTCTAGAATTTTTTTCTTTTGTCCCGACCACATCTTTCATCGATGCTCTGAAATTTGTTCTTTTGTCCCAGTCGCATCTTCCAGCAATGCTCTGGAATTTTATTCTTTGAATGTAACATTCGCAGATTTTGCCTTATCAAGATTGACATATATATGTAGAAATATTTTATATAATATAAATATATATAGGCTCTTATGCCTTTTGATTAAAAGAAAAGTCTTTATTCCACACATAAAATAAAATAAAAAATAGAAAACTTTGAAAATATATCTATGCATTGGGTATTGATATCTTTTTTTTACCATAAAAAGGTTAAATATGCACTATAATATAAAAATATTTATAAATTATAATGAATATAAGATAAAAAAATATATATGTAACAAAAATTAATGAAAAATATGTGTACGCATGTGAGATATTGGTGTTACCAATCTATGTTTAAAATTTTATAAATTTATCCCTTTTGTAAAAGAAGTTATGCATTATGGAATAAATTTTGTTTTTAAAAATACTATTAAAAGTCATTTCTTAAATTTAAGTGATGATTACAAAAATATTACATATTTAAAGCTTTATGGATTAATAAAAGGGAGACCTAGATCTAATGATTAGATTTTGCTTGGTTGTCACCATTCTCTTTTAGTCCCAAATGCACCTTTTTATAAAATAGCTTTATGATTTTGTATGGCGAGCTTAATGTTCACACAAGCCTTGTGTCCAATCCTTTGATCATATCGATTATGCATAAGATTCAACTCAATTGTCGTAGTGAGTGTCTTGTCATAAAAACAAGTGGATATTTTTCCATAAAGCCCATTTAAATGGTCTAGATCAATCTTTGAATTATGTTTTATCTTACCTTTCTTATAGAATTGCCAAAATAAGCCCCTATTGCTTTCCGTTTTAGTCTTATATTTGTTGGTGTGGTGTGGGTGTTGTGTTTCAAATCCCTCTACAAAGGTGGTGGAACGGTCCTGGGTTGAACATGAGAGGGCCAAGGAAGCACTATGAACCCTTATCTTATGTTCCCCTCGAACAAAATGTTGAACTCTAGAGGTTATTCGAGGAAGTTGGAATGACACCCTTCTTTCAAGCCATGAAGGGCTTTAATAATGATCTTACATCATAATTTTTTAACTCATGGATGGAGGGTAAGGTGTCTATTGGAAGCATCTACTTTGAGGTGACTCTGAGACATTATTGATGTGACAGGTCTAGAATGTAAGGGAATTAAAGTGGCAAGGGTGAGCAACGGGAACTACCAGTGTTTCATCAATAGCTTCCTTGATAAGAATGAGAAGCAGAGGAGATTTCAAAATGGGTATGACAAAGAGAATTTGTTAGCTCCTTTCAATCTAGTAAGCTTACATATCATGGAGTATCTCACTATTGAAGGAAGATATGCTACTATTCATGGCTATCACTTTTTGTTTCTTAATCGTTTAAGGCATAATGAAAAAATAAATATCCCCTTCTTTATTTTATCTTCTCTGCATCAACTGCATCAAGGCCTAATCCTAAGACTCCATAATAATGGTTTTTATTTAACCCCTTAGTTGTGTCCTGTCAAAAATGTTAAGCCCCTACAAATTAAGCCTTTCAAGGAAAATCCTTGTTTGATTCAACATATCCCTAACCCTGGTAAGAAACCAAAATTTTCTATCCTACCTAATGTTATTTCTCAAAACCCTCTCATAGAGGATAAGTAGTCTACCCCTCCCTCTCAAAAAAGGAAATCCTTGGCTAACCCTACTTGTTCAAAATGAAAACACCTAGACCATGATCAAAATCCAAGGTTAAGAATGTTTCTATTGAAATCCAAGATGAATATGATGAGGGTCATTTGGGGGATTTGAGCAGTGGCAAAGGTGACAGAAGGTTGGCCAAGTTGGCCAATATGGTGAAACAAAACAAAAACTGGGACATTAAAGGGAAAAAATTGTCTTTTGAGCAGGAAGGGGATGAGTCTTCAAATGAAGAGTACTTCTCAGTGTCTGAAGAGGAGGACCTTGATACTAGTTAAAAATAACTAGAAGTGGTGATTGGGAATGAGTTTGATGATGTTAAAACTAATGAGGAAGAAGTGGTTGAGGAGGAAAAAAGTGATGAAGAGGAGGAGAATGATGATGATAGAAATAAAATTAATGTTTCTATTGAGGAAGAAGAGGAAGGAATGGACCTGAAACAGGGGGAAGACAATGATGATAAACAGCAGGTTGCAATGAGCTCAGAGGGGGAGGGGGATATAGGGAGAGGTACCCTCTAGTGTTTTAAGAAACATATTGACAATCTACAAGGGAGGATTAGTTGAATGGAATCGAATAATGATGGTGATAAACTAAAAGAAAAGATGGCAGAGATCTATAGTGTGATGAGTTGCATCAAATCTATAACCCATGGTATTATGAACTAGGCCATCTTTAGAACTATCAGTGGGCAATCAAAAGTAAGGAAACAAAAATGTGGGAAGGAGAAAAACTAGGAGGATGAAGCCCCAAAGGAGGATAAGGTTGGTGATGTTGAGGAGACCTAGAAGAATGATTTGGAGTGGATCTAGAAAGAATGGAATCTAATTAATAGTCCTAAGGATAATTTTTGGTTAGATGGTTTTCCCTTTTGTTGTTTCTTGGGTTATCTGGGGTCTACATGCCTATACCTTTGAGGCATGTGAACAATTTTGGTTTTCCTCTCTTAGATTGTTTACCTTAATGTTTGGTGTTATTTTTTGGTAGGCACGTAGGCCTTCTGTTTTCTTTTCTATTTTATTCAAGATTAGAGCCATTACCCTACTTTTTTAATTAAAAACTATATAAAAAAGTTATTAAAATTTACATAAATTTTTTTATAAATTATTTTTAATTTTTTAATATATATTTAGAATTTGCATTTATAAAATTAATAGTTCACACCATCTTCAAATCCTTAATATTTTAGTTGCTATAAGTGATAGAAAGTGAAACTTTGATTAAAAATGTTGATTTTAATGTCCAATTTTTACCAAAAAGTGAAACATACTATTGTGAGATCACCCTTATATAGTTTTTGTGAAAAGAAAGTATTCAAAATATATCAACCAATATCAAGAAACTATGTCAACATATAAAAAATGTGCCCTACTCTCATATAGTTGATTGTTTGATATGGTTTAGAACCACAACAAGGGGTATAAGGTCATATTGGAATAAAATACCATGGAAAATTAATTGACATACTTCATCAAATTGAATTTACAATAATATTCTTCACTTTGAGTGCAACTAATATGTGTTAGCCTTATCTACATGTATCAATGCAAGGAACACTACCAAAAAACCATGAGAAGCTCAAATTTTATGAAAATAAAATGTTATTAGATATTTTCATATAGTAGCACATTGCTTGCACCTATGACATATATTTTTTAATAAATAGATACTACAAAAAAGAATAAAGTAAAAATATTATTGGTCTAGATATGAATGACAACACAAAGATTCATTACATGTGCTTGGATTGATATGGTTAGAGTGAACACTAAATATGATAAATTTTAATCATATTCTATTGTTCATGCATCGCATCCTCAAGAAGATCCACATGAAAAATTAAAATATCTTATCATTCCCTCCTAAGTTTATATTTTTTATGATATTTTAAAGTGTTAAGGAAACTAATAAATTCTTGACTTTTTTGAATTATAAGCATCACAATTTTTTTCACATCATTTATATCTTCAAAATACAAAATAATTTGCATAGATAGATATGAAATGTGACTATTAAGAGCTCCTCGGTTTTGTAGAATGGCATACAATGTGTAGAGAAGGTGAATACCTACACAATAAAAGAGGAAGAAGGCTTTGTGACTAAGATATTCAAATATTCATATTGTTGTATACAAATTCAACATAATGTGTGCAAAGAACTAAAAAGTGGTTACTATTACTCAAAGGTATAATGCTCTACAACTATTGAATCTTGAGGGATCAAAATCATATCAAGACTTAGAGGTAGGTGATAATTTTCTTGAATCCAAAAAAATATCATAGAGTAAATATGCACAACTCTAGCATACTACAATTATGGAGAGAAAATGTAGATTGAAAAATTATTCTTTTCAAACATGTTGTAATCAACTACATTACCAAGTATATGATAAAAGCAGAGAAGAGTCCAGTAACTTATCATCATATGTTTATATAGCTGGAAATATTGGTAACCCTGATAAATTAGCTATAAGAGCTCACATATGAGGCTTCTTGAAACAATTATAGATAGGGACATTGATACATAAGGAATATGTCACATGTTGAAACTTTTATTAGTAAAGAGTAGCAAGAAATTTGTCAATCTATATGTTTCATTTGAGGTATTTAAACTTGTAGCTCAAAATGATGAAGATTACCATGAAGGACATACAAGATATTTTATTAATGGATATTAAAATGTCTTTTTCCATGAGAAATATTTCACTTATTGACATAGCCAAATCGTGGATATATAAACCAAATTGAAAAATATAATGAGAGGAAATGGGTATGGTAGCTATTGTGAGAGTATTCCCAAGATTTGCATCCATCTCTACTTGTGACTGTGAGAAATGGGTTATTTTTTGTTGGTCTAATTTATTACTCTATAAACCATTTTGTGATATAGATGTAATATATCTATAATGTTTAGTATGGTAGCTACTCAAAGATATTATTTGAAGATTAAAATCCGCATACAATTCCAATTACATCAATACAAAGAAGTTGCACAATCCAAATACCCTTACAATTGGCTTGGACATTGACGATGCACAAATCACAAGGTTTGACTCTTTCAAGAGCCACTATTGACATAGGACCAAAAAAAAAGGTTGAAATTTATGGATATATCTCATGTAAAGTCATTGCAAGGATTATGAATAATGTCACCATTAAATATGACTACTATGGAAGGATAAAAATAAAAAAATAACTTGCCAACCAAAAAGATGAAGAAGAAAGAATAAAATTATTAGAACATAAATGTCATATTTTTATTAATTTCTTTCAATGTATATCAAATGATACAATGTTTCTTCATTTTTCTTGTGCATATGACACATTTTCATGAATATAAAAATATTCTTCATTTCAATATTTTTTGTTTTATAAGTTATTACACTATTATTATTCAGACAAAAATGATTGCTTCATTAAAATAATGTTGGCATATTGCAATTATAGATGCAACTAACATGTTTATTCTAGATAAATATAAGTAAAATATGTCAAGAGATATCCTTTTTGAGACACTTATTTTTTAATTGGAGTTGTGTCTCAAGAAGAATGAGTGTCTCAAGAATGACATCTTCCAATATCTCTAATTTTTTATAGAATGAATGTTTCAAGAATGATATCTTCCAATATCTTATATATAGATATTTTTAAAAATAGATATGCTAAAGACACCTAAAATTATAATATATAAAATGTTATTTCAATCCCAATATTATTTTAACATAAATAATATTAATAGAAAAACATCTTTGATCTCATCCAACTTTTTTTCCCACGAGGCTTATGCAAACCATAAACAAACCAACATACATTGCCCTTCAATTACACATTCCACCAACACAAACTTTATTAGTTGAGAAGAGAACATGGTTTAGTTGGCCGGAGGTGAATGTACATTATTTTAAGGCAATTATTTGAACCGTTTAGAGATAGAAGCGTGGGCAATAAGGAAGCCCATCTTTAAATAAACAATTAGAGTCGTTGTGAGAGGTGAATGAAGAGCATAATGGGCAAGGGTGCAGCAGATGTGGATGCATTGCTCCAGAAAGCCAGGCCTTTCTTGGTTGAAGCTTCCGGAGAAATCGATCCTTTACTACCAGCCTACATTTCTGCTATAAAACATGCCAGAGCTGTAGAGTACAACCACCGGATCACCACTTTCTTTGACCATCTTTTTACTGTATATCGCATGCTAAAGTTATGGAATGCCCCCAATTCTGTTTCCCTCTGCGGTTTATTCCACAGTGCGTATGCTGATCTCTCCATCCCCCTTTTCAATCACGATCTTGACAGAAAAATGTTGTCTGATCTGATCGGAACAGAGATAGAGGAGTTTATCAGCGTCTTTTACAACACTCCTCGACGTGCAATCGTCTCTGACTTTGCTATGAAAGCCTATCCCAACGATGGAGAGCTAATCGAAGCTTTAGCAGGCTCTCAGAAAAGCTGTGGCGGCTGGAGAAGCGAATTGCAGAAGATCTTGCCAAAAGAGGTACTTTTAGTTCAAAACTGGAGAACGGGAGACGATGTGAGAGTATCGCGGAGGTTCGTAGCCATCGTGGTTTTAATTACCATGGCCGATTTCTCAGAGCAGCTTTATGGTTATCATGACGGTGTGTATGATAATTATAATGGAAGGATGGAATTTGAGTCTGGGGGAAATGGATGGAAAACTCTGTTTCCTGGTGATGGCAAACCAGGTCTGTGGATGAATTTCATTTCTCGGATGGGAGCCATCAGCAGAGGAAAATGAAATGGGAAAGGAGGAAATTGTGAGAGATTCAAAAATGGAATTAGAAGATTCAGATTTAGTTATTCCTCCTATTTTTAATAACTATACTGTTGTTTTGAGTGAATCGGATGAGCTCAAAGCCAGAGATTTGTATTGGGAAGCTGTCAGCAGGAAGGAGTGTGATGAACCTGCAGAGGCTCTTCTGTTGAAGGCTTGTGCTCACAATCCTTTCATTGGGGAGCTTCATTTGGTGCTGGCTCAGATTTATTTGTCAAAGGAGAAATATGGGGAAGCTGAAAGTGAGGTTGAGATTGGTTTGAAATTACTGTTGGAGTGGGGAACGAGCTGGGACAAACGAATGCCATGGCAAGCTTGGGTTTCATGGGGAAGAGTAATGCTGCAGAAGGCGAGGGACAAGTCATGGCCCAACACCTCCATTGGAATCATGAGGCTGGGACTGCTCAATTAGATTGAGCTTTTCTCTCTGAGTGCTCACTTGTGTGTTCTTCCTCATAATAAAATCTCTAAATAATCTTTGTTGTTTAATAATGTTTGCAAGGACATGGTTTGTGTGAAGCTGAACTCTCCTCCTTCCCATGCATATCCTCCTCTACTACATGTGGTCCACAAAGCTTATGAAATCTCCTCCTTCCCAAGTATATCCTCTACTGGTAAGCTGAGCATAGGTTCAAACGTTATTATATGTATTTGTAAGAGAAAACAGAATAATTTCTCCCAGTCGATGGAGAAAAATTAGGAAGATAGATTAGTTTGGATTAGTAGACGTCACTGTTTGCATGAGGCGGTGGAGTTAACTGCACAATAAACATTAGTTCTATTTTGCATAGGATATTTTACACATTTTTTAATATGCAGTTCACTGCATTGATAGACTAGTTTGCTTTTGTTTTTCTAGAGTTTTAAGCAGTTTTCAGATCTGTTAAAAATTTCTATAAATGAAGACTTATAATCTGTTTTGACAGAAGGAATAAAGTTCAATCAAATTCTAATTGCTGTAGCAATGTATTCTGCTTTGTTTTTTCTCTGTTTTTCTGTGATTTCTTGTTTCTTTCAATTCTTCAAATTGGTATCAAAGCGAGGTGGATCAAGGTTGCAGAAACAGTTCGTAGATTGAGCAGTCGTTGATGAAAATTTAAACTGCTGTAGCAGATCAGCTTACAGTCATGGCAACAAATGGTGTTATTCAGCTCCAAATATCCATTTTCAATGGTAAGAATTATGACTTTTGGGCAATTAAGATGAGAACTTTATTTTGTTCATGAGATATTTGGGATTTGGTAGATAATGGTTTTGTAGAACCTCAAGATGAAGCAGCGTATCAGGCTTTAACACGGGGAGCAAAGGATTAGCTTAAAGACAAGAAGAAAAAGGATGCAAAAGCCTTATTTCAAATCCAACAGACAATGGATGTGACAATCTTTCCTAGAGTTGCAACAGCAACAAAATCCAAGAGGGCATGGGAGATTTTGGAGACAACCTATCAAGGTAGTGCAAAGGTGAAAGTAGCTAAATTACAATCTCTAAGAAGAACTTTTGAAAATTTGCAAATGAGTGAATCAGAATCTATAGACCAATTTATGAGTCGGGTCATGAATGTTGTAAATCAAATTAGATCTAATGGAGAAGATTTAACAGATCAAAAGATTATAGAAAAGATTCTTAGGTGTTTACCTATTAAATTTGATGTTATAGTAGTAGCAATTGAAGAATCCAAGGATTTGACACAATTATCTGTAGATGAATTAATGGGTTCTTTGTTAACACATGAGTCCAGAATGAATAGAAATAACAATACTTCTTCTGAGAATGATTTCAAGTCACAGGAATCATCTAGCAGAGGAAGAGGAAGGTCAAGCTTCAGAGGAAGACGCAGAGGTAGAGACAGAGGTGGTAGAAGTGATTCAAATCAGGTTGAAAGGAATAATCAAAACAACTATAGATGACGTGGAAACAATCATTCCCAACAGAATTCACAGAGGTTTGATAAATCTAACATTCAGTGTTATTATTGCAAAAAATATGGACATTATGCAAATGAATTTAGAAAGAAACAAGGAGATTTGGATAAGCCCAATGTTAATTATTCAAATGAATCAAGATCTAATTATGAGAGTATGTTCCTCACATGTAATGTTGTTCAAGAGAGCACTAGAAATATTTGGTTTTTGGATAGTGGATGAAGTAACCATATGACTGAGAATAAAGATTTATTTGCTAGTCTTGATGATTCTATAAAATCTGAAGTGAAATTGGGAAATGATAATAAAGTGGTTGTAATGGGTAAAGGAGTTATAAATGTTTTGACAAAAAATGGTGAAGGTAAATTTATTTCTGATGTTTATTTTGTACCTCGACTAAAACATAATCTTATGAGTGTTGGACAGCTATTACAAAAAGGGTACATGATGTCTTTTGTGGATAATGTTTGCATAATATTGGATATATTTCCAAATGATGGGTTGATTGCAAGAATCGAATGTTCCCCATTCAAATTATGTCCACCCTACGAGTAGAAGAAGCCAATTTCAAAAAAAATTGTTTAGACCAATCATGGCTATGGCATTTAAGGTATGGGAATTTATATTTTGGAGGTTTGAGTTTGTTGCAAAAGAAATAGATGGTTAAAGGATTTCCTCCTATAGAATAGTCAGTCAATTCATGTGAGAGTTGCATCTTAGAAAAACAACATAGAGAGAGTTTTCCTATAGGAACCTCCTATAGAGCAAGAGTATTATTGGAGATAGTTCATAGTGATATATGTGGACCAATGCAAGCTCCATCATTTGGAGGTAGTGTTTACTTTCTAACCTTCATTGATGATTTTAGTAGGAAGACATGGGTATATTTTCTCAAGCAGAAGTCTGAAGCCTTTAGTAAATTCAAGGAGTTCAAGTCTATGGTGGAAAAGAAAAGTGGACAATATATCAAGATACTCAGATCTGATAGAGGTGGTGAATATAGTTCTAATGAATTTCTAGATTTTTGCAGAGATCATGGGATCAAGAAACAATTTACAACAAGGTACACACCACAACAAAATGGTGTAGCAAAGAGAAAGAATAGAACCGTAATGGAAATGGCTAGGAGCTTGTTGAAGGCAAAAAACTTGTCTAATGATTTTGCAGAAGCAATAGCGTGTGTCGTATACATTTTGAACAGAAGTCCTACAAAGCGTTTCAAAGACAAAATTCCACAAGAAGCATGGAATGGTAAGAAGCATAGTATATTTCATTTGAGAATTTTTGGATGTGTTGCATATTCACTAGTGTCATCTGAATTGAGAAGGAAATTGGATGATAAAAGTGAGAAATGTATTTTCATTGGTTATAGTGAACAATCAAAAGAATATAAATTATATAATCCCATTTCAAAGAAAGTGATTGTTAGTAGAGATGTCAAATTTAAGAAAGAAGAAGCATGGGATGGAAGCATTAACAAATCAATTACAATTGGAGCACCAATTCCACATAATGAAAAAGAATCTGAAGAACAAATTATGCAAGGTGATCAATCAAATACACCAACAAAAACACCACGAAATGTTGTACAAGGTGCAACATCAAGTCATGCACATCATCCTACTCCCAATTCACAAGTAAGTGATGAATTAGATCCTACTCTTGCCTCATTGAGATCAAAATATAAAGGTAAGAAAGTGAGAAGTTTGAAAGAGATCTATAATCATGGAGAAGACAATTTGGATTTATGCACAAATTTTTCTTTATTCTCTCATGATCTTGTGTATTTTAAAGAAGCGGTTAAGGAGGATCATTGGAACAAGGCTATAGATGAAGAGATGAATTCCATTGAAATAAATCACACATGAGATCTAGTTAATCTACCTGAAGGTAAGGATTGCATTGGAGTCAAATGGGTTTATAAAACCAAATTTAATGCAAAAGGTGAGATTGAAAAAAATAAGGCAAGGAGTAGAAAAAGTTTTTGCACAACATTATGGAATTGATTACAATACATCAAGACATTTTCTCTTGTTGCTAGACTTGATACTATTAGAATGGTTTTAACAATAGCTAGACAAAATAATTAGAAATTTTTTCAAATGGATGTCAAATTTGTCTTTTTGAATGGTTTTCTTGAAGGACAAGTGTATGTGAAGCAACCACCAGGTTATGAATTTAATGAACACAAAGACATGGTCTACAAATTGAAGGCGCTCTATGGTCTCAAACAAGCACCAAGAGCATGGTATAGTAGAATTGATTCATACATGTGAAGCAATGGATTCAGTAGAAGCAAGAGTAAGCCAACATTGTTTTGCAGAACACTGATTCACCACCCCCCCCCCCTCTCAATGTTCCTTGATTCCAAAAATTGGTATCAAAGCCTATTTCCTCTAAAGAAGTTTAATATATTTCTAGTGCATTGAAGGAATTTGATCATCGATTAAAGAGTATCCATATGACAAGACAAATAATACATTTCTTCAATCTTTCTTGGTATAGGCAACTACTGAAGTGCAGATCAAATCACCGGCTAGAGTTGCCATCAATGACAACACCAGATGACTTGTGCAGTGTCTCTTGCCAAAAATCTCCCCCTTTGGCATTGATGGCAACACTTAGTGAAAAATTACTATCAGATCAGTACTACCAACATGAATCATACACTGCCAATCCTCAAAAGTTCAAAACACAACTCCCCCTGAGATGAATATAACATTTTTCACTGTCCCACTCTCCCCCTTTGACATCAATGGCAAAGATGGGAATCTGCATACCAAAAAATCAAACAAAATTGCTATGAACAAACTGTATATGTACAAACATGCTTCTACAACTTACACAAACTTGAATATATCTGCAAAATTACTCTTCAACAAATTCAAACTTGTGTCCCAACTCTTTTTGAGACTCTCCAAAATAGTCATGTGACCATAGAATAAGTAAGATTGCATCTTTGTTGACTCAAGGTTCGCCAGATCACTGACAGCCATAGCATCCTGCGCTTCCTTCTGTTGAGTTTTTGCCTTAGCTTTCTAACGTGTTTCTCCTTCGGCCTTGGCGTTTTCTTCATGCTTATGGTGTTTACCATCACACCACTGTAGGGTTGCCTTGGTGGCATGGTTGTGCGGTTTACCGCTTTACCGCGGGTCACCTTACTTTGTCTAGTGGTTGGGAGGTGTTACTGCCTTACCGCAACGGTCTAGTTCCTAACTGGCAGTGCCACAGTGAAGTGGCGGCAACTTGGTTGACAATTACCTCCTTATCGCAGAGGTGGCTCGATGGTGGCAAGGCGCAGTGAGCGGGGGGCTAACAGAGCGTTGGCTTGCTGCCTTACCATTGGGTGGTCCGTTCAGTGGCAAGGTATCACGGTAAGCGACGTAGTGGTGGCGGGTTGGCAGAAGATGTTTACCGTTGTACCGCGGGCGATGTTCGGTTAAGCCACGGTGGTGTGGTTGATAGTGGCAGATTGGCTAGCAGTCTGCGTTGGCGGTTACCGCCATACCGTGGGTAGTGAGTTGTCTCATCGCGGTGCCATGGTAAGAACGTTGACGATCTACCTGGCGATCACCGCCCTACCGCGGGGTGGCCTAGCGGCCCCCACGGTAGCATAGTTGAACATTAGCGGTATGGGCTAGCGGTGTCACCTCCTTACCACGGAGGTCTGGTGGTCTAGGTGTAGTAGCACAGTGAAGCCGTGACGGTCAGTGGTGGTGCCTACCGCCTTACAGCGATGGCTTGTTCCTTAAGCCGCGGTGATGCGGTTTGACCACTGGCGGTCTGTGATACGGTTACCACCATACCGTGAGGTGGGCTAGATCGGATGGTGGTAGCGTGGGGTTGAAGGCAGAGGTTGGGCTCGGTGAAGTCGTCGGTGAGCTCGGATCAGCTCACCGCTATACCGCAGGTCGTCCCGGGTAGTGCAGCAGTAGCACGGGTATGGTCGGGGTGAGCTCAGTCGAGCTCACCGCCTTACCGCGACTGAGTGACTTGAGCTCGGCGGTGTTGCGGTAGGAGCTCGAGTGAGCTCGGGCCACAGTTTGACCGAGTTGGACTCGGTGTCAACGCGACGGGTGAATGACAGGTTGACACATGGCAGTTTGGCAGCACCTGATTGGTCGAAGTCCAAAGAAGGAATGATAGTTATTGCAGGCCAATTTCTAGCTAGTTTTGGAACCCGATTTGGGCAAGGAATTGAATGCCTGGGCGGCCCGATGCAAGAAGATCTGTCAGTGATTTCTTGAGGACGGTTTTGAGTGTTTGGACAGGCAGGACATGTTGGCGCATGGAAAAGAGATTAAGTAATATCGCGTGCATTGCTATTGAGAGAGAGCCATTAGATGTTGGATGTGCGTTTAGAGAGAGACAGAGAAGGTGTTTGAACAGTCATGACTGTGAACACTCTATCTCTCAGTTCTGTAAACATGTGAACCTATGAAGCCCAAGTGGTTGAGTTGGCTGTAAGGCTAGCTATGATAGTCATTCGAGAAGAGCTAAAGGGAATCTACATAGTATGTCTTGAGAACATTGTAATTGTGTGTGATTCTGGTTTGTGTAGCCTGTATTCATTCTCTAGATGAACAAGATGTATTATCCTGAAGAGCATAGCTTTGTGTTTGTATTGTAACTGTTTTGTTACTGAATAATACAAGTGAGCTGAATGTTTTGGAGGTGGGTTTTTTTACCTGAAAAGGTTTTCCCCATGTATATCTGTGTGTTCATAGTTTTGTCTTTCATGTTGTTTGATTCATGTTTTTGAATCTATGCTTGTGTTGAAACTATTTTTCAAACATTTACTTTTCTCTAAGGATCAATGGGGGATCAATTGTACCTGTTTCCGCTTTATGGCATAGTTGGTTGTGTCTTTGTTGTGATTTTGAATTTAAATCACTAAGGCACTGTTGTCTTAGATGTCTATCTTGATGACAGAACCGAATCCGTATCCCCAACAAGTGGTATCAGAGCTGGTTGAAGGAGGTGTCTTCTCTTGGTTGTTGAAGTTATGGGTTTTCTCCTATGACGATTTCTTAGCCTGGCAAGCTTGAGGAAGTCTAGAGAAATCAGTTGGTGATTGATCCTTCGATGAGTGGAAGTTCTTGCTTCTTTGATTCAACACTTTTTTTTAAAGATGTTGGAGATGACTGAAGTTAGTCATGTTGTGGCAACATGGTCTGAGGCTCCTGGCTTGCAGCAAAGTTCCTGATGCAAAGGGCGTGAGGTATGTTCATGACTGTGTTGCAACGAAGCGTGGTGTTCATACAGGGTGTCCATGTGAGAGGCTACCTGGCGGTATGGGCTTGCTTGTGTTGTTGTTTCATCCATGGAAATGTTGTGCTTGTGTTGGGTGTTCTGACTTAGCACTAAAGGCATTTTCTCTGTTGCTCTGATTGCATTGAGGCTATGAAGTGACCTTGGTGGTCTGCAACTTCTAGATAGTCTGGCTCTCCCGTTTGATAGTGCATGAGTGATGGCATTGGAATTGGTCTGCAATGGACCTGTTGTTCCTGTTTTCCTGTATCTTGCACTCGCATAGTTCAAATTCATGTCTTTGGCTCTGGAGGTTTTGTGTAGATTTTCCTAAAAAGCCTATCATGCTTTTTCATGTTTCTTTTCAATGTTCTAATTAATTGTGATGGTTGTGTGCAGACTCCTGAGTCGTCCAGATGAGCAGTGAATATGGAGATGCATGGGTGTTTTTTAAACACTGTGGTTTTGCAGGTTTTACACGGTCAAGGAAAACTTGTGGCTTGTGGAGCTATTGTCTGCTATTTTCTAGATGATTCGATGAGATAGCTACAGTTCGACTTGTTTGGAGGAGAGTTATCTTCTCTACAGAGGAGTGTTTGTATGTGTTTACTTTCAGCATTCTTGTGGTGTTGCTTATTGGTTACCTAGACTATGGTGCTTGAGTTGTGGAAATGGTTGGAAAATTAGATCTATTGCTGATCTAGTGTTTGAGTCATGCTTGTTTGCTTTGGCTGTTCTCTTTGATCTCAGTTTTGCAGTTTCCAGTGCAATGATAGATTTTGCAAGTTTCATTTGGTTGCATCCACGAGTTCTGCAATGTTGCGGGTTGTCCTTACCTACATGTTTGTTGTGAGATAACTCGGGAGTGGACTATCTATATCCACGAGGTTGCAACTATGTGGTGCAGATCTGATTAGCTGACCTTGTCTGTGGTCACTTGTGCATTGGCGTGGCTATTTTGAGATGAGAGGAGGAATGGCGTTTGAGTACCTCAATATTCAGTGATGGGAACCTGAAGCATGTGAATCACGATGTCATGGAGAGCTGGATACACTAGATTGTGTAAGCTTTTGACAGTGATGGTGTGGTCGGTCATGATGCTTAGAGAGCTCGATGTCACATTTTAGTGGGAGCTTTAGCAGTGACTATGGATCATCACTTGGTGATGAATGATCTTCTTTGGTGTTGCAGATGCTTCTTGGGGACTCTTAGATCATGTTTCTGTAGAAGGTGTTCTTTCGTATCTACATGGTCACTATTTGAAGATGTACAGCATCTTGGAGCCATGAAGGACCTTAGTAGTCTTTGGCTGAGATGTTGGTGGTGCTTAACAGGTGATTTTGGTTTAGAGTTTGTTTGCTTTATTTCATGTATACTCTTGCTTGTGCATTAGATTTTTGGCATGTTGCTTTTCTCTTGAAGACCATGGACATTTCACTTGAAGCATGGTATCTCCTAATGGAGATGTGTAGATCATGGTGTCATGATAAGTTCTTGTCCTAGGTTTGGAGCTTTGACAGTGGTCTGGGGTTTCTCTTTGTTTTGAGTACATTGGTCATATGCTGGAGGACTTCATGTTTATTGCGGTGATGCAATTTGGAGTTAGCATGAGATGACAGTATGTTGGTGCTCATGGATACATGGAGAGTAAGGTTTGCTTGGAAGGTATTTTCCCATTATATCTTTCAGATGTAAGTTATGCTTTATTTTTCATGGATATGAATCTTGAGTTGTTTTGAAACTCTGGAGGATTCATAATGGAAAGTGGACAACAGAGTGTATCTCCTTGTTCTCTTCAGAACTAATAGGAGATGGTTACATGGGTGAGTTTGATCTTCTTTGAGGTGCTTACATCCATAGTTTTTTGTTGGATGTTGTTAAGGCTTTTCCCTTGAATATGAAGAAGATCATTCTTAGCACAAATGGCATTTAGAAATTTTTGTGGAAGGGTATGCTTTATTTTGTTGTTTCTCTCTAATCTGGTCTTTTCTTCCTAGATGTTCTTGACTTAAGATGTAAGATGTCTTTGTGGAGCCGTGGTGATCTTTTTTGGTCATGTGTTGTCACTTCGGTGATGATGCGTAGGTTCCTATGACCTCTTTCTTTAGTCAAATTTGAAGGAACTTGGAAGAACAGTGGAAGGTTGTTGAGAGAAACATTTCTTGCAACAACTGGTTGTAGGTTATGCAGATCATAGTGGGTTTCCCCTATAACTACATGGTTACATTTCTTTGTGCAGGGATTGGTGGACTTGGTATGCCTAGATCATTTGTGATGGTTCTTTGTTTGCACTCATCTGGACTATACCTTTGCAGTGGGAGTACCTGGACATGTTTAGTCTTTGACTAGTTGACACTTGGTACTTGCTCTTTGCTGAGATGGATGGTTAAGTGATGGCGTGTGTCTGTTGATGGTCATACCTTTGAGGTATGAGTGATTGGATTAGCACGAGTTGTAGGTGTTAGTTTTCAATCGCGTGGTTTGATCAGTTGGATGAGGGCAGTCAATTGTGGTTGTTGTTCTAGTTGATGGTTTCTTGTTCTGGATAATGGTTTCTTTAATCTGTGTTCGTGTTGTGCCTTGGTTGCTTGCTGCTGTGGTGCCTTTTTCGCCTGTAGGATCTTTTTCTTTCATTCCTGAGATTGGTGCATTTACGCCTTGGCTTGTTCCTTTTCCTACGTTGGATGTTTGGAGGTTGCCTGAGATGGTGGACATTTTGAATGTCGATTGCATTGGTCTTGGTTGGAGCATGAGAGCATGTTTTAGTCCTTGTTCGGGTTTTGGAGGATGCCTGAAAGCCTGCGTCAAGTGGGAGATTGTTGGTTTTTTGAATTAGCTTTCTGGCGTGTTTCTCCTTTGGCCTTGGCGTTTTCTTCATGTTTATGGTGTTTACCACCATACCGCTGTAGGTTTGCCTCGGCGGCATGGTTGTACAGTTTACCGCTTTATCACGGGTCACCTTACTCTATCTGGTGGCTGGGCAGTGTTACCACCTTACCACGGCGGTCTTGTTCCTGACTGGCGGTGGTACAATGAAGTGGTGGTGGCTTGGTTGACAGTTACCTCCTTACCACGGAGGTGGCTCAATGGTGGCAAGGCAGTGCAATGAGCGGCGGGCTGACAGAGTGTTGGCTTACTGCCTTACCATTGGGTGATCCGTTTGGTAGCAAGGTATCATGGTAAGCAACGCAGTGGTGGCGGGTTGGCAGAAGATGTTTACCGCTGTACCACAGGTGGTGTTCGGTTAAGCCGCGGTTGACAGCGACAGGTTGGCTAGCGGTCCCCACGGTAGCACGGTTGACTGTTAGCGGTTTGGGTTGGTGTTGTCACCTCCTTACCATGGAGGTATGGCGGTCTAGGTGCGGTAGCACAGTGAATCCATGATGGTCAGTGGTGGTGCCTACTGCCTTACCGCGATGGCTTGTTCCTTAAGCCGCGGTGATGCGGTTTGACCACTGGTAGTCTGTGATATGGTTACCGCCATACCGTGAGGTGGGCCAGACCGGACGGTGAGAGGGCGGGGTTGAAGGCAGAGGTTGGGCTCGGTGAAGTCGTCGGTGAGCTCGGATGAGCTCACTGCTATACCGCAGGTCGATCCGGGTAGTGTAGCGGTAGCACGGGTATGGTCAGCGTGAGCTCGGTTGAGCTCACCGCCTTACCGCAACTGAGTGACTTGAGCTCGACGGTGTTGCGGTAGGAGCTTGGATGAGCTCGGGCTACAGTTTGACTGATCTGGACTCGGTGTCAATGCGATGGGCAAATGACAGGCTGACACGTGGCAGTTTGGTAGCACCTAATTGGCCGAAGTTCAAAGAAGGAATGACAGTTATTGCAGGCCGATTTCTAGTTGGTTTTGGAACCCGATCTGGGCAAGGAATTGAATGCCTGGGTGGCTCAATGCAAGAAGATCTGTCAGTGATTTCCTGAGGATGGTTTTGAGTGTTCGGACAAGCAGGACATGTTGGCGCATGGAAAAGAGATTAAGTAATCTCGCGTGCATTGTAGTTGAGAGAGAGCCATTAGACGTTGGATGTGCATTTAGAGAGAGAGACAGAGAAGGTGTTTGAACAGTCATGATTATGAACACTCTGTCTCTCATTTCTGCAAACATGTGAACCTGTGAAGGCCGAGCGGCTGGGCTAGTCGTAACGCTGGCTATGACAGTCATTTGAGAAGAGTTGAAGGTAATCTACATAGTATGTATTGAGGACAATGTAACTATGTGTGATTCTGGTTTTTGTAGCCTGTATTCGTTCTCCACATGAACAAGATGTATTATCCTGAAGAGCATAGCTCTGTGTTTGTATTGTAACTATTTTGTTACTGAATAATACAAGTGAGCTGAATGTTTTGGAGGTGGGGTTTTTTACCTGAAAAGGTTTTCCCCACGTAAATTTGTGTGTTCATAGTTTTGTCTTTCATGTTGTTTGATTCATGTTTTTGAATCTATGCTTGTGTTGAAACTGTTTGTCAAGCATTTAATTTTGTCAGAGGATCAATGGGGGATCAAATATGCATGTTTTCGCTTTATGGCATAGTTGGTTGTGTCTTTGTTGTGATTTTGAATTGAAATCACTAAGGCACTGTTGTCTTAGATGTCTATCTTGATGACAGAACCAAATCTGTATCCCCAACACCTTCAATGCACTAAGCATTGTCTCCATCTTAGGACCAATTAGTCCTCTAATCTCACATTCTCTTTCAACAATTTTACATTCTTCATGCTTCAAACTTTTGATTTTGTCAAGCAGGGATATGACTTGACCTTCATGCTTTCTCACAGAAACTGTCAAAGGATCAAATGCTTGAGAAATATCTACTAACTGTTTCTCATATTCCTTCATTTTCTTTCCAGTGTCCTCAGTGAACTTAGACAATGATAAGCATGACTTATAAATGTTTCCACCTTCAGAAAAAGCACCTTGAATATTCTTTACACAGGTAGTTAACAAAAATTTATCATTAGCAATCATTCCCTTCAATCTACCGAACCTATTCGCATCAAATTCCTTCTGAACCTTATCCATAGCTGACTTTTCAAGAGACTCGAAATCAGTACTTATAGTATTGACAATTTTCTTCAACTAATCGAATGGAGAATCGAATGAATCCTTGACATATGTAGGCATGATCTTCCCCAGAATATCGGATGTAAGATTCAACAGCTCACTGTCTTCAATGTGAGATTTCAGAATCTCCTCCCTTGCCTTGGCCTAAGCAAACGATGCTACCTTCAGTTTCTTAATAGGAGATAGACTGACCAAGTTGATAGGACCTTTAACTAGTTCAAATTCAAACTCCTCCTGTTGATCTTCCAAAAAATCCTTTGCTACCTTAGCAGTGTCTCTTGCTTCCATAGGAATCTCCTTTGCCTCAACCTTCTTTTCTTCAGCCACTAATTATTCTTTAACTTCAGGAATCTCAATTTAATCAACTGACGCAACTTTAGGAGCTTCAGTCTCCATAGGAATTTCAGCATCTTGCATGTTAAGAGGATTCAAATTATCCTCAAATGTATCTTCTTTTCCTTCTTCATTTACCAGACCAGATGGAGCATCTTCACTATGAGCTTCTTCAGAAACAACATTATGTATGTTTTTCAATAGAACTGCCTTAAGGATTTTCTCAGTGTTTTTGATTAGTTGGCCTCTGAGTAACTCAGATAGGTCATATTCTGCATTTTCCTTGACCATCTGATAAGCTACATAGATTGCAATACCAAATATGGAGTTATCTTGGTTGGAGTGATAGATTTTGTAACCAATAAACATAGAGGAAAATTTGACATCCACTTCAATGATATCATTAACTGTCATGGCTCTTCTGTCGAAATTGGAACCGGTTGCATGTGTAACTATTTGGTTTTTCACGGATTTCAGTGTCGGCAACCCACCAGATGAATTCAAGCCAGTAACAATCCTTATATAGCTTCCTTTGTAATCTTGAAAGGCTGACTTAACCACATGAACTCAACATGCACACAACTTAATATATACCGAACCCATTCAGTTTCATCGAACATAGGAAACTTCACAATTTGAGTGAACTTATTTTCCTCTAGAGCCTTGAATTCAGGTTTTACACGTAAATCTTCTCCCAAAATGTGATTGGTGTACAAATTCAACAACTGGGAGATTCCTAATTCTTCAACATTTGCATGAATGTATGCCCTAATATCTTTGATATGCAAAACACCATATAGAACGAAAGAAAATGAACCTAATGGCTCTGTTTCGATGGATTTGAATAGGTGCCATTTGAATTTTGGATGGGGCCTATCCTTAATATCAATAACAAATGGAGTAGCCATTTCCAAGATTTTCAAGTTCACAAGTTTCACAGATAATACCTTTTCGCCGAATTAGGGTTGATCGTCGAATCTCTTTCAGACTTGTATTTCGCCAAAATTTACTTATAGAGCTCTCCAAACTTCTTCTTCTCAAAGTGAAAAGTGATAAATGAGAGATAGAAATTACTTTTTTATCATTTGCGCACCTAACCTTTTATTTGTAATAAATGCTTTTTCCCTAGGTCATCTAAATACCCTATTTTCACAGGCTATGAAAGAAAATTCTTCTGCGAACCTTCAATTATGCATAAATCTCTTCCACAAGAGATCACAAAACATCTGCACATTACTTAATGCAATCAATGCTATCATCCACATTTTGGTATCAACTAGCGACAAGGGGGGTTAAAGGATTTTTCTTGAGAGCTCCCCCTAGGCTAGAGCCCTTAAACTAAATCCCAGATGAATTACCAAAACCAGATTCTGGTGTTGTCTCATTTTATGCAGTAGAGGGACTCTTCTTCACCCATGTCTTCTTCATTTTCTTCCTGATCTCATTTTTAGCAAATTTTCCTTTTCCCTTTTCATCCTTGTATATGTTTTTCCTTTGATTTACCGAACCCTTTCTATTTCTACAAAATTTGGCAATGTGACTGATTTTATTGCAATTATAGCATACAACATTTCTTTGTCTAGACCAGTTATTCCATTGATTTTCTCTTGATCTACACTAGTTAGCAATATGGCCAAATCTATTGCACGCATAACATCTGACATCTTTATTGAAAAATTTACATTTGACACATTTTTGCATTCATTTGACTTATGACCATACTTATTGCAATTGAAGAACTAACCAGAGAAAGATGGACCACTTGAATTGATTCTGCTTCTACATTGAGTAGCCATATGACCAAATTTATTGCAAACAAGTTAATCAGTTATTTTTTTCATGGCTAGGAGCAGGTCGATATTATGTTCGATCGTATGTAAATGTAACTCATTATTCAAATGACTATTCAGAGTTCGTAGAGCTCTTTGTACAGCTTGGCGAGAAATTTGTTGTTGAACCTGTTCAATTACTCTTTGTTGTTCAAAGTGAATGGTCTCGTTCTTTGAATTTTCTAATTGTTTTAAATTAACAAAAGCAATATTGATAAACCTTTGAGAATTAGGTTGCCTTACCGGATACCTTCTAGCTTTGTTCATCTGATTTCCTTGTCTAAATCTCCTTTGTCTAGATCTGGAGTTTTCTCCTTCCTCATATTCAAGACCACACTTGTCACTTCCAGTCCTCTAACTTTTAATAAGTTCATCAAGCTTGGCTGAGCTAATCTTGAACTTCTCCTTGTATTCATTTGCAGTAGCAAGTTCATCTCTGAGGGTATTAATCTATCTTTCAAGCTCTGCTTCATTGTCTCTGGATTATTGCAATTCAAGCACCAACTGAATGAATCCATCATTGATTCAGTTGCATTCTTCAAATTTCTCTTTCAAGGACTGGGCAAGATTCTCTTCATTCTTCTTTTTCTCTTCAATCTCCTTGGTCATCCTCATCACAATAGATTCCATCTCATGTTTTTGGACAACATTATCTCTGGTAAGCTTTTCACATTCTTTTGTCTTTTCCTTCAAGGCTTGACTCAAGTGTTCATCTTCCATGCCTTTACTTTATTTCTGCTTGATTTGATCACAGAGTTCCTTCAGCTTTTCCCTTGACTTA
>CM021101.1:682116363-682139126 GCA_007115665.2 Sequoiadendron giganteum | reverse complement strand
GATGATGAGTTTAGGGCTTAAAGATGCCCAACAAGCCGCGGTTAGGTAAACTAATACGAGTGGTTTGATGAAGGCATATGGGGCACATGGTTAACAATGTAATGTGGTGAGGTTGAGATTGAAGTGACCACCTCCTTGCGAACCCACGTGATATTTTGATCGGGCCCGCATACAAATGTAACTTGAAATAGGTTAATTGATAATTGTAAATAGGCTTTTTTTTTTAAATTACGCACCATTGAAATTAGACAGGAGTGGCCACTACAGTATGAATAGACCAATTATTTGGCAGGAAAATTGAGATTTGAAATTCAATCACCACAATTCAATGCATTCAATATACACATTCAAATGATTTTATAAGAGGGAATTTCCAGTGTCATTTTTAGTACGAATTCTCCTATGCTTTCACCGCATATCCTCTGCAAAATTCAGCTCGGTACATATAATGAAAACTAAAAACGTATTATAAATCATATAATAGACTGAATTTATGCAAGCCACCTATTTTATCAAGCACACTCCAATGTTTTTATAAGAGGGAATTTCCATGGTCATTCCCTCAATATCCTCTACAAAATTTAGAACTTACTAACGCAATCTATGCACATTCCTCTTAAAAGGCAGCTTATTCATGTTGGTACACCCAGAATAACTAAATACATGTTTTTATTTATCAGCTTACTGGATTTACATTAATGTTGTTTGTTTCATTATTCAATATACTTTTTAATATTTATGTACTAAGTGTTTGCAGTATTTTGAGGCATACAAATTATTCATTTTTCAGTCAATTGTTCAAATGAGCATTATCCATTATGTGATATAATTTGTTTTCCACTTGCTATATGTGTTTCAATAGTCAGATTACATATTTGTATATGTATGTACATGTACATGCATGTACATGTACATGCATATACATATGTACATACATATACATATACATGTACATGTATATGTATATGTACATGCATATACATGTACATGTATATGTATATACAAATTTACATACACTGTTATTTTCAGCTTCATACTAAGGATCAGAACATTGTGGATTTTAATGCTCCAATCAAAACTCTTATTGTTGTGCATGCAATATTGTAAGGATGATTTGATGTGGGAATGTTACGAGTACCGAGTACTACCCCTGTTTATTACAATTGTTTTGCAGGCAAGCGGGAGCGTCAAGAGGTGAACCAAGTATGTGGATTATCAACACACCATGGAAGTTGTGTTTGTTAACACAATAAACTCTATAGGGGCATTTTTCTCTTAATGCTTTATGATATGTTTATATTTTATGTTATATTGTTTTCATACATATTTTGTTCTTACAAATGCTTATTTGATTCGAGGAATATATTTAACTACATTGGTCTCTTAATGGCAGGCATGCGAGGATTTGTCTGCAATCAACATAAGGTATTAAGCGTTAATGACAGGTAAAGTCTTTGACTTTACTTTGGCAATGACCTAGTAATACAGAAAACTATGTGATTTTATATATATGGCTGAAAGTTAGATGAATTGAGTAATAGTATAGAATAATTATGAGATTATTTAACTCTAGTTTATTCTTATCAGATTGTATGTATAAACAAACTATTAGGGTAATTATAATATGAAGTAAGATATTAATATTAGTATTATAATGTTTTATTGCAAAGTTATTGTGTTAGAATGAAATGAAAATAACAATATTATTATGGAAACTTTAGGGTCACGTGTAACTGGATTTGTTTGAAATAATATGAAATCTATAGAGGATTAACTTAGAGGCTAATAGAGTAGCTAAGAGTGCATTTCAATGTGGTTAGATTGTGATAATTGATGGTATAAGCTATAGTGTTAGTAAAACATTAATCATTAAGAAAGAACTAGTGATCAACAATTATATACAATCTGATAAGAATATATCATTGTCTACAAATATATATATATATATACAATCTGATAAGAACATATCACTTTCTGCAAATACAATGATTACTATTTGCAGACAATGATATATTCTTATCAGATTGTATGTACCTATATACATGCATACAATCTGATAAGAATATATCATTGTCTGAAAATACATATATACAATCTAATTAGAACATTTCATTGTCTGTAAAGAATATATCATTGTCTACTAGGAGGTGGTCACTTTAATCTCAATCTCACCACATTACATTGTTAACCACATGCCCCATATGCCTTCATCAAACCATGCATATGAGTTTACCTAACCGCGGCTTGTTGGGCATCTTTAAGCCCTAAACTCATCATCTACCACAGATTTCTTGTCAGATTACAATTTGCAGACAATGATATATTATTATCAGATTGTATGTATATATGAATATATGTACATAAAATCTGATAAGAATATATCAGTTTGTAAATATATACTTACAATCTGATTTTTTTATTGACAAACACTGAAACATAGTGTACTTAGTGATACCACAGAAAATACAAGGCTGAAACCCTCATAAAACATATAAGAGACTTAACTATGAGGTTCGAATAAATATCAACAGCAGCATTAGGACATTTTATAATCATATCATAGTTATATTTTTTATCAAATTGCAAGAATTCATTGGGTGGTGTGACAGAAAAACATGGCTGAAAAATACTTGAAACATATCAAAATATTACTGGGTGCTTGTATTAAACTTCTTCTCACCTTAAACATATGTGAGGTTCCAAACATAATAACAGCAGCATTATCACATCTTATAATCATATCACAGTTATAACTTGAAGCAGATATTTTGATCTGATATGCAAAGCAGATCAACAGAATATACTGCTACATCGATCAAAAAACAAAACTCAATACCAACATATTTGGTTTTCCATATTGCTAGGAAAATAAGGTGGCGTGAGATATCCGCCAGTAGTTGAGTCTGTTCCACTTGTAGGAGGTGATACTTGGTTAATTGAGGTTTGAAGGCATGTTGCTATTTGAGCAAGCAATGTCTGGCTTGCATCTACAGTCAGTCCCATTTGTTGTGAGCCACTCCCAACTTGCATATTGTTGATAGTTGTAAAGGTTGGTGTCAATATCTTCATCATATCGAGCAGTATAGGGTGTTGGGGGGGGTGTAGGATTCCCCATCATAGACTTACGTTTTATCCTCTCTGCTTGTTTAACTTTCTTTTCAGCTGCCTTTCGTAGACATTCAGCCTTGGCCTGCTCTTGTCTGATTGCTTTCTCCCGCATTCTAATCATCTTCTCCTCATCTTCTATCGCTTTCCTTGCTTGCTTCTCAGCCCTCATTGCTTCCTTTTCAATTGCTTCCACTTCACGTTCTGCCTTTCTCTTCAACATCTGGTCCTTCTTACGTTGTTGCAACTTTGCTTGCCTTTTCTTCTCTGCCTCTTGTTCACTATACATTTCGATGAAGGCATCTGAAGTTGGTACTTGGGACTGCCTACTAAGGCGAAGCACTCCCGAACGACCTCCTCATGATGATCCTTGCACCCTCTGCATTGGAAGTTTCAAGAATTTTCTATTTTGTCTGGTTGATTGTTGTCCATCATGTGGGGTGCATGGCACAAACTCAGCTTCTTCATCACTATATGCATTGTCATCTTCACTTTGACCATCACTATGCTCTTCCAAATTCCTTGTAGTAGTGAAGTAATGTATCACTTCAACCAAATCAATGTGTGGTGGGGATCGCATAGAAAGGCTGAATTCTTCCTCAATCAGATTTAATTGCCATCCAAGGTTCATGGTTGCTTCATGCATCCAATCCAATTGGATGACTTGAGTTGGAAAACTCAGACCAGCTAATGTAGTCTTTGTATCTTCATTGTAGGGTGCAATAAGAGGTTGGACTTCTGCTTGGAAATCTACAACAACTGGCTGAATTTCTGGTTGAATGTGTGTTGTAGTTTCAGTGCCCTCATTGTGGTCTGATGTAGTTTTTGTATCTTCATTGCAGGGTGCAATAAGAGGTTGGACTTCTGCTTGGAAATCTGCAACAATTGGTTGAATTTCTGGTTGAATGTGTGTTGTGGTTTCAGTGCCCTCATTGTGGTCTGATGTAGTTTATGCATCTTCATTGCAGGGTGCAATAAGAGGTTGGACTTTGTCTTGGAAATCTGCAACAACTGGATGAATTTTTGGTTGAATGTGTGTTGTAGTTTCAGTGCCCTGATTGCATTCCCGCACAAAACCATCAATATATTCCTCGTTGTAACCAAGTAGACGCAGACATGTATCTACTGCAATAACATCCTCTTCATCTTCCATCGTGCAAGAATCACCTTCTGTTTTAGGACTTGGTGCATCGTCTTCAACAATATAGCCTTGACTTGGCCCCATGTCCTTGTTAAGGGATGACCAATCAAGTGGCCAAATACCTGTTCTACGGAACCCACTAATAATGTTGGATGGTGTCAAAGATTTTTTGAAATCTTGGCTTGCTAGAGTTGCCAACTCTTCACGCCCAATATCGATATGTGGGTTGTTAGCTTGCCAGATGGTTCGTTGCTCTCTAAAATATGCCTTGAATGGAGCAAAAATGCTGACATCCAATGGCTGCAGCTTGTGACTGGTATAAGCAGGAAGTGTTAATAGGTCTATTCCTAATTTTCTTGCTTCTTCAATGGTTTTGAAAGCCACATGGCTGCCATGGCCGTCAAAAATTAGAAGGGCCCTATTTGTTGGTGAAACCCCACCAAAAATATTACTTGCAAAATGGTCTATCCATTTGACAAATAGTTCCTTTTTCATCCAAGCATGTTCTTGGATTGCCATCAATGCACCTATCTCACAATTTACTATATAATTATGCATGTGCCTTTTTTATTTAAACAGGTAGAACCCAGGAATACTTAACCCAACTGCATTTACACAAGCCAGCACTGTGATCCACTCTTTGCTCTTTGAAACCAAATGCGGTACACTCTTTACACCCAATTTTGCAATAACTCTCATTCCATAGTTCCTACTAGCTTGAATACACGTCTCATCACAGTTCCAAAGTCGGCTTGCTCCATAGTGGTTAAGGTTAATCATATCCTCAAGGTTGTCATAGAAAGCTTGCACGACTAAAGGACGAACCATAATTGATCCGTCATTGTCCACTCCTTCAGCAGTTCTGATTGTCAAATCTGGGTGCCTTCTTCGAAATCATGCCCACCATGACCTCTCGGGGACACTATTTGTGAATGGATTGGGCCGAGTTGTAGTGATTTGGGAAACTGTGGATTGTAGTTGATTGACCTGCCATCTGTGGCCCAAATCTGCCATGTCCTTGCACCATTAGACAATTTCACCCTCCTCCTCATGAGATAATATGGTACGTGGACCCCTCTTCTTGGTGGTGGTAACTCCTAATAGCCACACCCTCAAACTGCTAGGTGGCATACCCCACTTGATTGTTGCTGCCCTGATTGACATGTTGTGTTCTTTGACACTTTTGACTGCTCCTTCCATATCAGCATATGTCCATTGCCTAATGGGTACAGGTGAGGGCAGTTGTATATCGGGCTAAGCATCTAGCTGAACATTTGGCTGAATAGGTGGTTCAGCTTCTGTTGTGTTGGTGGCTTCATCCGCAGAGTCAAGAACGTCTTCTTCTGTGGGAATTGCATGCACTTCCTCTACAAGCTCTTCATCAACTAAGTGCACCCCACGAGTGACTCTAATGGCGCGTGGTCCTCTTCCTACAACCCTTTTAGAGAGTCTTCTAGCAGGTGCCATTATATTCCACTTAACCTGCACAAACAGTAAAAGTTGCATAACTTGGTAGTGCAACAAAGAATATATCATTATCTGCATAGATATATATACAATCTAATAAGAACATATCATTCTCTGCTAAAATATATATATAATCTGATTACAACATATCATTGTCTGTGAAGCTCGAAGTCATTAAATTTCATGATTATAATGAAGGGATTCAAAGGGAATCTAACAAAATCTGTATACCCATTTATTTTCATGTGCATATTATAATTACTGAAAATAGAAAACATCTACCCATTAACCCATATGCTAAAACCCATAAAATTTCATGATTATACTGGTGTTTTTCAATATACCCATTAATTTTTCAGGATTATATTTGGTAAAAAATTCGTCAATGTTCTATTTGAATCACATTACATGTGATTAGTTCATAGAATAATGTCAAATAAAATCATAGCAGGCAAACCCTCGATTGCATAGACAGATTAATTCACGAGGGATCAAATTTGTACCAGTCACATGTAAAAAGAAATGATTACAGTCAAACCCAGGCAAACCCTCGATGGCATAGACAGAATAAACCACGAGGGATCAAATCTGTACCAGTCACATGTATGTAATCTGATAAGAATATAGTCAATATAACACTGTCTTTGCATATTCTTATCAGATTTTTTATATATATATATGAATGTATGTATACATTATGATAAGAAAATATCATTCTATTTACAGAGAATGATATATTCTTATGAGAATGTATATATATATATGTATGTATACAATCTGATAAGAATATATCATTGTATTTGCAGAGAATGTTATATTCTTATCAGATATATATAATCTGATATGATGAAACCCTACATGGCATGACTGTATATATATGTATTTGTCTGCAAATTGTAATTCATAAACTACTCAATAAATTGGGACAAAAACTATAAACCCATTAAACTTCATGATTAGTAAAGAGGGATTCAGAATATAACTATGATATGATTACAAAATGGGCAATGTTGTTGTTATTGTCTTGATTTACGATGAATGTGGGTGAAAAAAATGTAACTATGATATGATTAAATAATGGAAAATGCGAAGTTGAATAGCTGACTAAAAACATATTAACTTGTATGCCTGAAAAGAATGTAAACATTAAGTACGCAAATATAAAAGAGTATATTGAATAATGAAATATGCAACATAAATGTAAAACATATTGCCTGAAAAAAATGCAAAGATCAATTGAGTACGTAAATATAAAACAAAATATTGAATAATGAATCAAACAACATAAATGTAAAACAGTATGCCTGAAAATAATGTAAACAGTGAGTACATAAATATAAAACACTATCTTGAATAATGAAAACAGATAAAATAAATGTAAAACAGCAAACTGATAATAAAAAACATGAATTTACCTATTCTGGTAATGTAAACAGTGAGTACATAAATATAAAACAGTATCTTGAATAATGAAAACAAATAAAATAAATGTAAAACAGAAAATTGATAATAAAAAACATGAATTTACCTATTATGGGTGTGTAAATGAATTTAACAAGTTTTCTCCTCATGAAGATGTGATAATGAAGATGTGATAGGAAGTGTGGGTGAATGTGCAATTGATAGCTCATAAAGCTGATCAATGTTTGCTATTATGTCAAAATGTGCACCATTAACTGTTCATAATGGTTTAAATAATGTGAAATTGTGCACCATTAACTGTTCAAATATACATTTATATATAATGTAGTTGAAGCTTTGAGCCACTTGCATAGAGTGGTAATTGTAAACATCAATGTACTTAAATAAATGCAAAAATTACTTTATTGTCTGCAACTTGTCTTGTATTCAAAACGTATATGTACCAATAGATGTTTAGATTTATTTATTTTTATTGGTTAGCTACACATTTAGTAGTGAACATATATTGGTGTCATGTGTAAATTTTCATTGGCATAAATAAAATAATGTAATGACTAAAATATAAACGGTTATTGGGGGGTCAGGTGAGCATGTAGTGAATGGGTATTGGATCGTGGGTGGCAATTGGGGGTTTTCCCCTAGTTTTAACACTGAAAATGTGCATGGAGAGCCTTTAGCCACGTTTCACAACTATTGATCTTCATTCCTCAACCACAATGTAAAATACGTTAAAAGATAGTAAAATATGTCATACCTCCTCAACCAAATCCCAATCTATCTTGAGATTAAGGGCTCTATCTTAAACATTTTATTGCTATTTCATTGATTTCATTTTATGTAACGTAACACAATTTGACATATTCTTATATATCTAGATCATCGCTTCAAACTTCCTCTCTTTAGATACTAGAATATTTTCCTTTCCTTTAATCTACAATGAACAGTACCTTTAGTTGGCCATATTGATCTCTCCTTTTCCTCTCTCTATGAATGCATTTTTGGACCCCTCCTCCCAATGAAAAATGTGTCAGGCTCATTCATTTATGTCTTTTTCTCCCTTTACTACACATCCTCTTTTAATCCCTCCTACAAGTAGAATCAAATGAGAAGAGGGGGAACACCATGCTTCAATAATGATGTGAGGGATGAATCTCCCATTCTTTGCACCAAGCACCCATACCTATGTTTTATCTCTCTATTCCTATTATGGTATTTTGTCATTTAATTTTTATATTTTCTTCTATTAAATTTTTTCATTCAATGTTCATCATGTAGTGGGCATGATATGAGGGGGTGATAATCTAAACAATTCTTTTCCATCTATAGATATGATCAAATAAATGAATATGTGTAACTTGAAATTTTTTAATTTGGACTTTTATTGATGAGGTTTTCATTTTTAATGATTCAAGGGTATTCTTTGTGTTATTGACTAAGGATCATGGTTTGGAATTGTGACATGGAGATGATTTTTCTCATTAGTTTATTTTTATAAAAATATTAATATACATTACATCTATTTATTTTGAATCTACACCATATTATTTGACCAGTAAATAATTATGCTTCCTAGGAATGCGGGGATATGTAGGAAACGTTTCCACCGCATCCCAAATAGGAAACATTCCAAGTACTTGGGTTTTTCTAGGGAATTCCTAGGTATGGTAGGGGATGGGCAAGGGACATTCAAACATCCAAACTATCATAGGGATGGTTAGTTGTCCCTTATGGCCTAGGCATGTTTTCAGTCACTTTTTTTACTCCATGTAACTAGGATGAACAATCAACCTTAAGCATTAAATGTAAATGCATACCTTATTTTTCATTTGATAGGTTTGATGTTTGTTGAAAGAGGGAGAAACACACATCAAGTAATTTCTTAGCCCTTACCTTATTGATGTTGTCACAAGTTTGTATGCTATTGCTAGGATATGGGGTCCCTTTAATTAGATTTTGTAGTAGGATTGATATAGCCATATAAAGAAATTTTCATAACATAGCGGTTGTGTAAAAGAGGGTGAATCCCTAGAAAACACTTCTCATGTTATTGCCATGTCAATCCATATAGGTAATTGAAAACCTCATTTTTGTTAGATTGTTCCACCCCAATTATACTAATTTTCTATAATAGAAAGTATATCAGTAATAAATAATCATAAATGTAGGAACTAAATGAGTAATTTAAACATTAAATATAAATTCATACCTTTTAATTTAGTATTAATAGATTTTAAGTCTAGTTTAAGAGGGAAAATTTAAAATATACATGATCCAAAGATAACTTTATAATATTTGTGTCATCAGTCTATACAATTATTTTCATTTTTATATTAACATATTTTAGGACAAGTTAAGAGGGAAAATATAACTTCAAGATGCTCATGTCGTCAATTTGTACACCTGTTATCACCTATTGCATTTCTATACAATACAACTTGGAGAGGGAAAGCCTTACTTTGATCAAGTTTGGTGTCAAGATTGTTGCAACTATATGAGGTTTTATCCTTGAAAAATTATTCATGTAAGAGATAATTAAGAATTAGATGTCATTTTAAATTTTTGTAACATTTCTAATTTATGCAATTGATATCACATCATGTATGGAACAAATAGAGCAAGAAAACTGTCACTTTTTCATGTTGAAGGTTGATGGTTCATCTAAGTTGCATACATTAAAAAATTTAGTGGTACCATATATTTATTAGGAATACCTTCATATTTTCTATGTTTATCATTTTGTAGTTGAAACTTGCAATCTTTCGATATTTTGTTGTAATTTTTATGTAATATATATGCACATTGATAATGAAAGGAATTAAATTTCATCAATTCAAGTATAATGTTATGTATTAAGGTTCTATAATGTTTATGATTAATTCCTTATCAATGATACCATATGAATATTTGAAATTTTCTTATATTTTAACAACTATCCTATTTTTAATAATTGTCCCTTGTCATCCCCTAAAAAATGACACTACAAGAAACTTGTCCTGAAAAACACATCCCCCCATCCCTTATTATCATTATTCCAAAAACTCAAGGGAGCATAGGTAATTAATATAATAAATTTTGTTCAATTTAAGAATATTGACTATGATTTATCTAATATCGATATTGTTGTTGTATTTGTTCTATTCTCGGTTACAAGATTAATTGATTGTGAAATATTTGAGAAATCTACTATTCTTTTCAAGCCAAAGCTCGTTATTGCTAGTGTTAGTGCATAACTTTGAGACATTAACAACCCTTATTTTTGGTAGGTATAATAGTTGTGTATTTTTACAATGTTTTTGAGGAATGTAACCATTCCTAACATTTTTTTCTCCAAATATTTGGTATTTTTAGTATGGAGACATCATTTTTAAGTTCTTATTGGTTGTAGTAAGTAGTCTTGTACAATTTGGTGGATTTTTGGTCCCTTCATAGTAATAGATTTATTCATGTAAAGATAGAATATTAGAGAATCTTACAGTCCTTTTATAATTTACTTAGTTAAATTAATGTGTATTGGAGTGGGTATTAGCAAGATTAGTTTTATATTTTCTTTTTGATTATTTGTTGGCGGTGAAGTCAATTGAAGTGAATATTAAAAAGATATATAAGTAAGATTGTGAATGCAGCATATAAGATTTCTACCAATACTTCCCTTTACCCTTTTGGGACTATCTTTTATCCTTTGGATTTCCCCAACTTGCAAGATAAGTATGGGTGATCCCACAATACTGGTTTACAATTTTTGGTCAAACTGGACACTGAAATAATTTTGTCTAACTAATCTTCACTTTCTGGTACCTATAGCGGTTAAACCGTGAAGAATTTGAAGCTGATGCAAACTAGTGATTTGTGACATTTTGTCTGTAGATTCTAAATATATTTGTTTCAAAAAAATTGGAATCAAATTGCACTTTTTTTTCCATCTCCTTTGAAAACTATTTTTTTCAATAAACAACATTTTTAAGGAGTGGCACTCACCGTATATAACATAATTTTTTTTCCATGAAGGATAAAATTCTATTTTTTTATAATTTAGATTTGTAACTATGATATCTAGTGCTTCCAATTGGTCTCATAGTGTTTTATTGAATATTTTTTCCTTAATCAAGTTTCAAAGTCAAACCAATTACAATAGAGACATAGGCGGACCGTATACAACGTAACTTTTTTTGTATGTGTCGAATTTTTTTATTTTGTTGGATCAAGGACTTCAAAATCTAGTGCACTCATATTTTTCAAAAACAAAATTGATAATCTACTATTTTTCCACATGTGCAAAATAGAGAGCTTGATTTTCGGTGAAAAGCCTATGTTTAATAAAACTAAAAAAGAAAATACATAATAAAACCAAAACATAATAAAATTATATTCATTGGATAGCTCGTTTTGAGGACTACCATCATCTAGTTGGGTCTGTGAAGTCTCCTCCATTTTCATCCTCAACCCGAGCTTTGAAGCACAAAATTTTGGATTTTTTTGTGCTTGGGGAGTCAAAGGGGGAAAAGGGGGGTTCTAGCGAACCAAAGGGGTTTGCTCGAACCCCCAGAGGTTCGCTCAAACTAGGGTTTGAGCGAATCCCCTTTCCACAAGCCTTTTCTTTTGGATTTTTGCCAGGAATGGTGGGCCCCATCATTAAATGGGTTTTCTTGAACTTGGATTCTAGCAAACCCTCTTTTAGTTTGCTCGAACCAAATAGTTCGTTCGAACCCCAAAAAGCAATTTTTTTTGCATGGGATCATTTTTACAACTTTTCCTTCCTCACTCGAATTGTAAACCACTTTTGTGGGTTTACCCGTATGTTATTTTTAAGTTCTCAATAATCCAATAAAAATATTAAAAAAAAATTAAATTAATAAATTTGGAAGCCATTTAGTAAACTTTGAAAAAGAAAATATTGATATGATGGTAGGATGAGGGATGGTGGTGAAGCAATTATATCAAAGAAATTAGAAAATGATTTTAAATTGTATAGAAAAATAGGAGTATTTGATAGCCTTTGATTTAAAAATAGAAGACATGATTCTTTGTAAAGATATTTGAATTGTCTATACTCATTAATTTGTCTAATTTTTGGAATAAATTGCAATGTGGCTTTTGCTAATTGTTAAAATCTTACACAATTTTCAAGGTGCATAATGTGTCATATTGAGGTCAAGAATTTTAAATAGTGTCAATAAACATTAAACATTCAATATTATTTGTTAAAGGTATATGATAGTGCATTCAATAAGTGGTGGTACAACTATCAATACGCATATGATAAATAATAGACAAGTGTATGATTCCTTATAATTTCTAAGAATAGTGTATTTTGTATATACCTTATAAGATAATGTATCATAACAAACTATAGTGTTACTAATAAGATACATAACTTAAAATGATAATTATAAATTTATCCAAATTCTTATTGTTAATATTTATTGTTATATTCTTAAGTATTTTTATAAATAGTCATTAATATGGTAAGTTGGAATACATTCAAAATTATTTTTTTCTTATAAACTCATCAAAAATCTCTTAAATTATTACTTTAAACAACACCTAAAAATAATTTTAAATGATTTATATATATAACCACATAACCAAACAATACATATAACTTTTGAAAATGTATATGTGTAAACTATAAATATCTATATCTATCAACAATTTAAATAAATTTGAGCCTTATTAAAGAATGTTCTTCATTTTATATCACAATCACGTTACACAAAGATTAAATGAGAGACACTTTGATGACTATTTTTAAACATCGTCTAATTCAATAACCAAATGTCAAGTTTGACCAATAAAAATAAGATAAATATTTATCTCTTTTTAATATAGATGACACATAAAATTACACATTAAACCAAATGAATGAACTTGGACACCACCTCATTCAACTTACACTATGCATAACCAAGGTCTTAACATATACACCTTTCTTTTTTCAATTTTGAACCTCTGCTCAGCTTAACAGTAGAGGATTTACTTGGGAAGGAGGAGATTTCATAAGCTCTGTGGAATACATATAGTAGAAGAGGATATGCATGGGAAAGAGGAGAGTTCAACTTCACACAAACCCAAACCATGTCCTTGCAGACATTATTAAACTACAACGATATTTTACAGATATTATTATGAGGAAGAACATACAAGCGAACAGGCAGAGAGAAGAGGTCGATCTAATTGAGCAGGCCCAGGTTCATGATTCCAATGGAGGTGTTGGGCCATGACTTCTCCCTCGCCTTCTGTAGCATTACTCTTCCCCACGATACCCAAGCTTGCCATGGCACTCGTTTGTCCCAGTTCGTTCCCCACTCCAACACTAATTTCAAACCAATCTCAACCTCACTTTCAGCTTCCCCATATTTCTCCTTTGACAAATAAATCTGGCCCAACACCAAATGAGGCTCTCCAATGAAAGGATTATGAGCACAAGCCTTTAACAGAAGAGCCTCTGCAGATTCATCACACTCCTTCCTGCAGACAGCTTCCCAATACAAATCTCTCGCGTTGAGCTCATCTGATTCACTCAAAACAACAGTACAGTTATTAAAAATAGGAGGAATAACTAAATCTGAGTCTTTTAATTCCATTTTTGAATCTCCCACAATTTCTTCTTTCCCCAATTCATTTTCCTCTGTTGCCATCAAATTATAGACGGCTCCCATCCGAGAAACGAAATTCATCCACAGGCCTGGCTTGCCATCACCAGGAAACAGAGTTTTCCATGCATTTTCCCCGAACTCAAAATCCATCCTTCCATTATAATTATCATACACACCGTCATGATAACCATAAAGTTGCTCTGAGAAATCGGCCATGGTAATTAAAACCACGATGGCTGCGAACCTCCGCGATACTCTCACATCGTCTCCCGTTCTCCAGTTTTGAACTAAAAGTCCCTCTTTTGGCAAGATTTTCTGCAATTTGCTTCTCCAGCCACTACAGCCTTTCTGGGATTTTGCTAAAGCTTCGATTAGCTCTTCGTCGTTGGCATAGGCTTTCATAGCAAAGTCAGAGACGATTACACGTCGAGGAGTGTTGCAAAAGACGCTGAGAAACTCCTCTGTCTGTGTTCCGATCAGATCAGACACCATTTTTCTGTCAAGATCATGATTGAAAAGAGGGATGGAGAGATCAGCATATGCACCATGGAATAAACCGCAGAGGGAAACAGGATTGGGGGCATTCCATAGCTTTAGAATGCGATATACAGAAAAAAGATGGTCAAAGAAAGTGGTGATGCGGTGGTTGTACTCCACAGCTTTGACATTTTTAATAGCAGAAACACAGGCTGGCAGCAAAGGATCAATTTCTCCAAAAGCTTCAACCAAGAAAGGCCTGGCTTTCTGGATCAATACGTCCACATCTGCTGCACCCTTGCCCATTATGCTCCTTATTCACGAATTGCCTCAAGATACTCAAATTGCTTTAAGAGGTTATGCTCAATATCTGCAACATAATATTGCATTAAGACAGGTTGAAAATGGTTTGCATGCCATTCAATTTATAGAATTTTGGAGAACTGAATGGACGGTTAGGATGTACTTCAAAGATCAAGGGTTCACAATTGATGAGGGGTCAAAATAAGATTTGGTGGGGTGTTTAGAAAGGTAAGTATATTGGGCAAATTTTATCTTGTTTCATACTCCAAGAGATGTGGAAAATTAAAAATTAAAATTTATTGAAAAAAATATATTATCCCATACTTGACCATATCTTGAAGTGTCGTAAGTATATCTTATGACAAGTGGATTTTAATAAGGAGTTGGGTTGGTCAAATTTAAGGTTAATTAATGATTATTCCATGTGCACATTATTAAGAGATAATTAAAAGATTAGTGGTGGGTTATAGAAAATGAATAAAATGGGTTAGTCAAATCTAAGGTTAATTAATGATTATTTCATGTGTATATTATTAGACGATAATTAAAATATAATAAAATATTTGTGGTGGGTTATAGAAAATGAACAAAATGATCAATTAAATAAATGAAAAATATTTATTTAAGTTTTTTTAAGAAATGGGATAAAAGGTCTAAATAAATAATTATTTATTAAAGGTTAGACCTCAAGAATGATTGGGAAGATGATTTTAGATGAAGGGGAATAATAGAATTGGTGGGAAATATTAATTAAATAATAAAAATATTATTTATTTAATATATAAGTCAAAAATAAAAGTAATTGATCAAATATAAATGAACAATTTTAGTAGAAATAATAGGAACTGATAAAGTGTCAATTTTAGGTAACATTATTTCAAAGAGAAAAAATATAGGTCACTCAGATAATTATGGAGAGAAAAGGATAACTCAATGTAAAAGGAATAAAGAATATATGGTAGAAGGGTGATGCCCCCTCAAAATGGCAAGCAGATCAAAAGGGGTTCGAGTGACCTCTCGAAATGAGAAAATGACAAAAAAATGAGTAGAGGAGCAAATAGGGACATGAATGAAAGAAAAACAAAGATAGGAGGAAGAAATGGGAGCATAAATAGTGGAAAGTGATGAATAAATAGACTTAGGCAGTGGGACGGGTTGGGGGATGGTAGTGGGTAAAAACTATTCAGTTTTATACTAAGAAATAGGGAAGTAGAGAGCAAAGTAAAAGAGCATTAAAGAGAGCATTAAAGAGAACATAGAGAGAACGTGTAATTTAATGATCATCACACTGAGTGAGTGAAGTGATACAAGCATCCAAAGAAGGTAGGACCATTTGTACATACCCCTAAACCTTACATTTATGGCATTTGGATGTCATTAATGGGGAGTAGAAGTAGGTTGAAGATGCAACCATTGAAGCATTAAAAACACAAATTAGTGAATGCGTTTAGGGTTGTGGGGGTTCTACCAAGGATTATAGCATTGCAAAGCTAATCAACAATGTTGCAAAAATGGGATAATTATGTATATTGTAGTAATTCTATAATCATGTAGTGATTGCATAAGTTAGTGGTTGGGTAGAAATGTAGGTTGTGTATAAAAATGCAGTCATTGTGCTAGGTATGGGAAATGGTAAAATGGTAACTATGTGAGGGACTCAACAGATGTGTTGGGTAACTTAGCAACTATAGCTGGGAAGAAAAGTGAGCTAAGGGGATTGGGAATGCATGCATAGAAGTAGGTTGGAAAGTTAATGAGGACTGATGGGTGTTTTAGAATGTTGTGCAAGAGTAATTGCACCCATTGGAGATGTGGGAGAGGATTCCAAGTGTTTTGATTTTGATGTCATAGCTAATTGATAGATATTGGGCCACACTACAAGCCACTAGGTTGGACCACATAGCATGAATTCCTACCCTCCAAGCACACAAGGTAATATTAACAACATTGATAGAGAGGTAGTAGAGTGAAATGGGCACCTTCCATCTCCTAATTGGGGAGATGACAATTATATCCTAGAAGATGTTTAAAGGATACTCTTATTATCGGTCAGGGTTCGATTGGTGTATACTTCAAGAACAACAATAGATGTATTGTCGTAGAGACTATTCGGGAGAGCAAACCACCTAAGCAAAGGGGTGGTATTGGACCTAGAAGCATGCAAAGGATTGATGCTAGATTTTCCACTTGGTATATGGTAGCTCTTGTCAATGGCATTATACTACCAATCAAGAGTGGATGGTCTTTCACTTTGGATTGATGGATTATGTAGTGAACATGATAAGGAGGGGTCAATGGTTCACATGGGGAACCTACATACTATCTCATCTCTAAAGGAATCTCCATATAATGATAGAGAGAGATGGGAAGAACCTAGGCCATGTGACATTACTACAAGTCTTGGCATGGGAGAATATTTTAGTACACTAGTCGATCAGTGATAAGGATAAATTGGATTTTGGAAAACCCTACATCTTTGAATGGCATCATACTGTTATATATAGAAATATGGGTGATATGGACCTTTGATAACTAGTTTTAGATGAGTTGCAAGAGAGATATGTAGTTTGGATGTCATGGAGGGAGGGAGAGGGATGGAAGAATGATGTGTGATACCTTTGATATGATATGGTTGGGTGTTACCTCATCAAGAGTTATCCTTATATTATTGAGAGGTACAAGCTAGATAGAGTACTGAAGTAATTTGGATTACAACAGGGTGTACTAGTGGGGACCCATGTGTTTGTGCACATAGCCTAAGAGGTGGGCCAATGGGGAGAACAATTTTATTAGGGGAGGAGATGTAACAAGTGGAGTGGGAGGAAAAGGAGGATGTTATTGATGCAAGGGTGATGCCAATGTATAAGCAATGGTGGAAGTAGCAATGCCCACTTAGGATGACATTACCTTGATTGATCACACTTCAGGATAGGATTAGATCGGTTGTTAAAGAGGTTAGGAGAAATGGTAGAGGACAGAGGGGAGTGAGATGATATTTTTTGTGATGAGGGAGTGGTGCAGAAGGATGGCAGAGAGTTGCAAAGGAGGAATGGTCTACATGCTAAGATAGATTTTGTGGTAGTGGAGGAGGGGGTTGGACAAGTAGGATGAGAGGATGAGAGCAATAGCAACAATGGGATGATTTCTAGCTTGAGCTCATTAAGAGAGGATATAGGAGGGTATGAATTGGGAGCACCATATAAATAGCCACTACAACCACCACATGTCAATATGGGAGACAAGGAGGAGGGTTTGTAGGTGAGGCTAGCTTAGGCACTGAGTGAGCACGATACTCTTCAATGGGAGAGGGATCAGATAACAGTGTCGAGGAACCTACTTCCAATAAATATGGATAGTATACAAATTGAGAGAGATTAGGTAGTGGGGGAGAGGGGTGGGTTGGTGGTGGAGAGAGATGGGTTGTGAGCTTAGTTACAAAGGGCAAAAGTAGATGTGGCATGACTAAGGCGGGAGAGGGATGCAATTAAATATGTCTTGGGGCCATAGGGTCTCTATCACAAGAATTTATGAAGGTGGGAAACACAAGGAGAGATATGGCATCATCCTTGTGAGTGATTGTTTATTGACGATCATTAAACAGGGATGGTGTGCTAGCAAGATAGAGAGAACCCAAATTTGTAGAGAAATCAAGATTAAGAATCTCAAGGTCAACTAGATTGGGGTCATCAATTAGTAGAGGACCACAATGAGGACCACCACCATTGCCATCACTAGGACCATCAGCAAGGGAGGGGTCTATCCATAGCTAGCCCAAGATATTTAGATGAGGATATAGTTTTGACATATGCCCTAAGGGAATATTTTGGGATGTATAGATTGTGATGCTTTTTTTGATGTATACACATTATTTTTTGATGTATACATGACACGTTTGTACAATGACAAATTTTATATATATGAGATGATGGACTTATTGAATGCATGTCATATGTTATTGATGGATGGATGGATGTTGTATGTTATGTATGTATGTTTATACTTATGGACACATGATATTTATGCTTATGGATATGGGTAAGTGAAAAAATATTAGCAACCAAAAAGGGGTCTTAAGTGGCCACTTTTTTTTTAAATCAGGAAACATTGACCTTGGATGAGAAATTGAAGATAGTTACACTCAAAATATGAAGATGCGACAAAAACAAGAGTCGATTAGTGCTTTGAACCTACTTTCTAAACTACTATTTTTTTTTAAAAGGTATAAATTAAGAGGTTCAAAAGGGGGGTCCACACAAAGCGGTCCTATTTTTTCAAAAAGACATAACATAGCGTTTGGTGTGGCCCTCCTAAAATGTTCACTTTTTTCAGTATTTCAAAAATCTCTTTGGTGATAAATTAGCTAAGAGATCTTAACATTATCATGGTTTTTTTGACTTGACATTGAAATATGTGCAAAATTGATGGGGAGCACACTCGAGATTATGTCATTTTTTTACTATTTACAAAAATACATCTTTAGACGTTGAAAATTCACTCCAAACCTTTGGGTTGGAAGCCCAAGGAAAATCCAAGCTAAAGGCTTGGAAATTTCCAAAGTAAATAAAAAATCGAGCACATTATAATGCACTCACATTATGTTTTTCTTTGAAATTTTCTCTTTGTCTTTGTCTTCTTCTTTTTTTAATCTTTTTCTCTCAATGAAACTACATACATGAATCAAAAATTTAAAGTATAAGAAGTAAATGTCCATATATTAATTTCATAATAAAATTTAAAGTATAAGAAGTATAAGTGACATTTATATAAGGACATTTACTTCTTATACTTTAAGTTATATTTCATGTATATAGTTTTAGGTTGTTTGAGAGTGGTTTCAAATTTCTAAGAGATAATGCATTATAATTTTGGGAAGATCATATAATTTTTCAGAAAACCAAAATTCAATAATCAATAGGTCAATTTTTAGTAATCAAAAGGCTCACATCATCTCTCTCTCTACTTCTCTCTATATCACCTCCCTCTCTCTTTGTCTCTACTTATCTCTATCTCACCTATCCCTCTCTACCTCTCCCTCCCCCCTCCTCCCTCTCTCTCTTTCTCATTCCCTCCTTCCCTCCCTACTTCTCTCTATCTAACCACTCTCTCTCCATCTCTCTTTCGCTCCCTCCCTCTCTCCCCTCTTCCCTCTCTACTTCTCTTTGTCTCACTTGTTCCTCTCTAGTGCTCTCTCTCCCCCTCTCTACTCTCTATCTCACCTCTCTCTCCTTACCTACCTCTCCCTCCCTCCCTCATTCCCTCTATACTTATTTGTATCTCTCCTCTCCCTCTCTTTACCTACCTCTCCCTCCCTCTCTACCTCTCTATATATCTACTTCTTTATATCTCCACTATCTATCCATCCATCCATCTCTCTCTTCAAGTAGGAATCTACGTAAGTAGAGAGAGAGCTAGTGAGAGAGATAGGGAGAGGTAGGTAGAAAGGGAGAGGTGAGATAGAGAGTAGATAGGTAAGGAGGGAGGGAGAGAGGGGGAAGGAGAGGTAGGTAGAGAAAGAGGGAGAAGAGTGATATAGAGAATTAGAGAGAGGAGGGAGGGAGGGAAGGAGGGATTTAGAGAGTAGAGAAGTAAGGAGAGAGAGAGAGGGGGAGGGAAGGAGAGGTACGGAAGTAGAGAGAGGTGAAATAGATAGTTGTAGAGCGGTAAGGAGGGAGAGAGAGAGAGAGAGATGGAAGGAGGAAATGGAGAGGTTGAGAGAGAGGGAAGGAGGGAGGGAGGGAGAGATAGAGAGAATTAGATAGGGATAGAGAGAGAGAGGTGATAAAGAGAGAAGTATAGAGGGAGGGAGAGTGAGATAGAGAGAGAGGGGTAAAATATATAGAACTAGAGAGGGAAGGAGAGGGAGGGGGAAGGAGGTAGGGAGAGAGAAGTGAGATAGAAAAAATTAGAGAGTGAAAGAGAAAGTGAGAGAGAGAGAGAAAGGTGATATAGAGAGAAGTAGAGAGGGAAGGAGGAAGGTGGATATAATTAAAGAGAGATGAGGTGGGGTGATCCCACAATACTAGTTTACAATTTTTGGCCAAACTGGACACTGAACTGATTTTTTCTAACTAAATCTTCACTTTCAGGCACCTATAGTGGTTAAACCATGACAAATTTGAAGATGATGCAAACTAGTGATTTGTGACATTTTTTCTGGAGATTCTAAATATATTTTTCTCAAAATTTTGGAATCAAACTGCACTTCTTTTTCATCTCCTTTGAAAACTAGTTTTTTTTAGTAAACACCATTTTTAAGGAGTGATGTTCACCGTATACAACATAACTTTTTTCCATGAAGGACAAAATTCTATTTTTTTCAAATTTATATTTGTAACTATGATATCTAGCACTTTCATTTGGTTTCATGGTGTTTTATTGAATATTTTATCCTTAATCAAGTTTCAAAGTCAAACCAATTACAATTCAGACTTAGGCAGACTATATACAACATAAAAAATTTGTATGTATCAAAATTCATGTTTTGTTTTTTTGTTGGATCAGGGATTTCAATATCCAGTTCATTGATATTTTTTAAAAAAAAAAAATGATAATCTACTATTTTTCCACATGTGCAAAACAAAGAGCTTGATTTTTGGTGAAAACCCTACATTCACAAGAAATAAAAAATAAATATAATAATAAAATTAAATTGATTTAAAATTATACTTTTTGGGAAGCTTATAATAAGGACTACATACTTACAAAAAATAAATTTTAAATGAATTCATTTGATCCCCCAAAAGATAAATGAAAAGTGGTTTTTTATCAGCATTTTGATAGGTGTAAAGGAGACTTCGTTATAGGTATGGTCTAATACTAGCATGGTTATATCCAAGGGGGTTTGATATAAGGTGGTTTGATCAAACCCTCTTCAATTGGAATCCTTAAAATGAAAATTTTTAAGGCTTAAATCATTATATCTTCTAAAAATTTGTGATTTCAAGAAAAATCATAATCCCAGAAATTGTAAACTAGCATTGTGGGATCACTCGATGATATAGAGAGAAGTAGAGAGGGAAGGACGAAGGTGGGGAGATTGAGAGGGAGGGAGAGAGAGAGTGGGATAGGTGAGATAAAGATAATTATAGAGGGAAGGTGGGAGAGAGAGAGAGAGAGAGAGAGAGAGAGAGAGAGAGAGAGAGAGAGGATGACATAGAAGTAGAGAGGGAAGGAGAAAGGTGGAGAGATTGTGAGAGAGACAGGGAGAGGGAAAGAGAGGTAAGGAATGAGGGAGAGGTAGGGGGAGAGAGAGAGGTAGATAGGGATAGTTGAGATAGAGAGAATTAGAGAGGGGAGGTGGGAAGGAGAGAGAGAGAGGGAAAAAAAGAGATAAGGGGGGAGGGAGGGAGAGATGTGAGATAGATAAAAGGGGAGAGAGAGAGAGAGAGAGAGAGAGAGAACTAGAGAGGGAAAGAGAGAGATAGGGGGAAGGAGGGAGAGAGATGTGAGAGGGAAAAATAAATTGAAACAAAGAGGTGATATAGAGATAAGTAGAGAGGAAAGGAGGAAGGTGGAGAGATTGAGATATCTAGAGGGAGAGAAGACATGATATAGAAAGTAGAGAGGGAAAGAGTAAGGTGGGTAGATTAAAAGAGAGTGTGAGATGGGTTAGATAGAGATAATTAGAGAGGGGAGGTGGAGAGATTTAGAGAGAGTTAAGGAGGGAGGGAGAGGAATATAAAGAGAAGTAGATAGGGAGATAGACTAAGAAGTAAATAAGGAGAGAGAGAGAGAGAGAGAGAGAGAGATAAGGGAGGGAGAGAGGGATGGAGGGATGGAGAGAGAGAGAGGTGAGATAGACAAAACTAGAGAGGGTAGGAGAGAGAGGGGGGGAGGAAGGAGGGAGAGAGAGGAGTTAGATAAAAGTGGAGAGAGAGAAATAAAATGAGAGAGAGAGAGAGGTGAGAGAGGTGATATAGAGAGAAGTATAGAGGGAAGGAGGAAGGTGGAGAGATTGAGAGAGAGAGGGAGAGAAAGGAGGTGATATAAATAGAAGTAGAGAGGGAATGAGGAAGGTGGGGAGATTGAGATAAATGGAGTGAGGAAGAGAGATAGTTTGATATGTGAGATAAAGAGAAGTAGAGGTGGAAGGTGGGAGTGAGAGAGGGGGGAAAGAGGGAGGGATAAGTAGGGAGGGAGAGGGAGGTGTAATATATAGAATTAGAGAGAGAAGGAGAGAGGGAGGTGATATAGAGAAGTAGAGAGGTAAGGAGGAAGGGTAAGAGAGAGAGAGGTGGCATACAAGAATTAGGGCA